>JAPYZB010000068.1:0-51189 GCA_030522745.1 Eupelmus kiefferi | reverse complement strand
GAGATATGTATTAAAAGGAATTCAATAAAAGTTAAATGTAAAAATTAATAAAATTGCTGATGACTCTAAATAACTACACAAGTAATCTCGAGAACGAGGTCGAAATATAATTGAACGATCAAACGAACTTCTCTGAAGTGGAGTTCGATCGTAATTATATGAAGAGCCTCGTTCGAAGAGATTACTACCCATCCTATAAATAAATTATTTTGAATTTCACTCTAAAACGCTGTGACATCTAGCGGGGCGAGGGGGGAACTACACAAGTAATCTCTTCGAACGAGGCTCTTCATATAATTACGATCGAACTTCACTTCAGAGAAGTTCGTTTAATCGTTCAATTATAGTATACTGGTTGAGTTCCAGTGTAACGGCCGTATTGCCATTTGTTTGCCCTCCGGTTATTCATGTTTCTCGCAAATTAGCAGAATTAAACAGCAAAAACTATTTGAACCTAGTTGTTCTCCAAAATAACTTTTAACCCCTTCGATGTTGAAACTTTTGTTGAAATTATCTGATCTATAATAATAGTCAACTGACCGAAGCTTGCAGAACCATTCCTTTCGACAGCTCATATATACCTATAGCAAGTGGCGCCGCTGTCGGTAGACCAAGCGTATGTTAGAATATCTTATTCGCTGATCTCAGCATGGCATTGGCTTTATTCAGATTTGCTACCACAATAAATACTGAGGCGTTACATTTTGACAATAGCTGCTGTGCGTACTCGTAGTTGGATGACTTCTATATCGATGTAAAGAACTGTTTGCTGCCCTTGTATACGTTTTCTTTCGTAAGCTACACTGACTACTCTTCGCACTTATTCGAAATACTGCATTCGCCGCAGCATAGCTCACTGCTGCAGGCTCCCCCACTTTTACTTCGCACGTCTGTCCTCTGTAACTCTATGTCCGGTCAGATACCCACAGAAGTATACTTCTTCTCAAATGACGTCGTTGTATGTAAGAGTGGTTTCGAATAAACAATTTTTCATTATATATGTACAATTTTTTTACACTTATCAGTGTAGCGGTTACAATGTTCAATTTGCAATCGTTTAGAGGATTTACGTAGAATGTTTAATAGTGAGATTGTTGCATACACAATTTAATTTTTCGAAAATGTTTTACATAATATTCTTAGTTTTCACTCACAAAAAGAATATACAGGGTGAGGAAAAAGTATGGGTGCCCCGAAAAATCTCAGAGGATTGGTCATGAAAAAAAATTGTTATGATCAGGTCTTGTGTAAATTTCAACGAGGAATTCAATGATGACCTTGGACCTTACCTAGTTAAATAAGACCTGAGCTTAAAAATTTTTTTTCATGACCAACCCTCTGAGATTTTTCGGGGTTCCCATAATTTTTCCTTACCCTGTATAATATACACAATAAATTTACCAAATTTTTACATGCATACTCATACATTTTCATACTTTATATTTTATGTATTATGTATTTATAAATACGTTTTATACGTACGGAAGTAAATTTTATTTATTTAAAGTAAATTATTAAATAATCATAAAGAAGAAAAAGAAGATATCTTCAGAAATTCAGACTGACTCCCGTGCGGACATTCTTTATTGAAAAATTATAGGTATACGCTCTATTCCAACATAAAATTTGAATTCTTTTTTATTTATTTCCAGTTTTAAAAAATATTAATATATTCTTTTGATTTATAGATGTTATATTATTTCTTTGAAAGCTCGGTATTAAAATGTCATGAAATCATGAAACAAATGTCAATTATGTGTGGTAAACATAAAAACATAATATACATAGAAGATCGTCACTTTTTTACATTTATTTTTCTGCTGATAATTAAATTAAAAACAATTTATTGTTACAAGTATTAGAGCACATCGATTCACTATATTTGTTTCGCTTGAGTATATTTTTTGAATCAAAATGTATGAATCTCTTCAGATTAGGCAAAAATACAAACATATAAAGCTAAATATTTCTCTTTAGTGGAAATCAAATGAAATTAAAAATTAATGAAATCGGAACATAAATTCAATAAAAAATTAGGTTTATGCTTAACCGGCTCGTTCAATGATTTCGGCAAACAATATTTTCCATTATTGAAACTTCAATTATACTGCCAAATTATCTTCAATAAAAAGTTGATAAAAAAATTTTTTTTTACATAAAAATTTTTATTATATTAAAATCTTTTCATTATAGTTTCATTATAGTAGTGTTACTACATACAGTATGGTTTATTAGTACATTATTATTTATTATCCTCCAAATGGTCATCTTCAGAATCGGTATTGCTCGATTCATCGTCTAACGATTCTGATTTCGTGCGGTCAGTCAGAGAACTAAGTTTGGGCTGAATAAAATCCAAATAAAACTTGGACAAAGCTTGCGCCATTCATAATTTTTATACCTCGCTACGCTCGGGCGCTAATACACGTCGTGCCGTAAAGTGCTACTTAAGCCACTAGTATCGTAATATACTATTTCTTACTTCCGATAACACGCTCTATTGTAACGTAAAAAACAAAATTGGATTCTATTTACTCCGTCAGATAGAAGCCAAAAAATAATTTATACCTTTTTTCAATTTAATGTTTTTTTAACTAAGATATAAGCTATTTGAAAACTACGATATTATGAAGTCACTGGAGCAATACTTCACAGATTTATACCATGCAAATATTCAATTAACATAAAGAAGATTTTTCTCTCAAGGCTCAAGCTGCTCAGTAGACTTAGGAAGTTCGAACCAGTTTTCGGCAAGCTTCGATTGTTGAATTTCAGCTATATCGTTAAAGAGATAGAATAAACTGTTATTTTAAATAAATTTTTTGCTTTAAAAAGGTGTTTTTTAATTTATATTTATCGTTTTAAGTATTTTTGTATTTTATAGGTGTGGATTGTAAGGACGAAACAAGAAATGTGTTTGATGTGAATTTTTATACATTTTTTTATCTATTTGAAAATATATTTTTTAATGTTTCTTCTATTTATTTTTTCTCGATATTAGGAAAGTTTTTATTTGTTACAAAAATGCTCAATTTCTGAACTGTGTATGTATGTGGGTGCTACATCTTTGAGTTTAGAATTTTGAGAATTTGGATTCTATATGCATAATAATAAAAATCATAAATGATATATTTATTAATGAAATAATTGTCGTTAAAGCATTGCTTATATAGTTTGAAAATTTTTTAACATTAATCAAATAATTCTGTATATTTTACAAAAATAATTGAAATTTTTAGCTTAATTTTTTTGTAAAATATTCACAAGACGAATCATAACGATACCGTGACAGTAAAAATTCAATTTTTAAATTTCATAATGAATTTTATTAAACAGTTGATATAATTTAAAATATTTTGTATGAATCATTTATTGTTGTTTTTCTTTTTAATTTAATAATTAAAGTACACATTCGAAAATTTAGACTTAAACATTCAAGCTTTTCTTGAAAAATATTAACTTTTTATTTGTGTTTTTGATTTTGAACATTTTTACATGTTTCCCAATATTATTGTTATTTTATTATTTCTGTAGTCTGTCTAATGTTTTCTAATATTATTATTATTATAAATATAAGACATTTAGCTTCAAACAAATACATATAAAAATTGTCGTTTTAAAAAAGCAAAATTTTATGGCAAGATCAACACTACAAGTGGATTAAGATAAAAAACATTATTATTGTTAAATTAATATAAAAACTGTGACATCGTATAAACATATACAATATATTATGCCTTAATTATTATACAGAGTATTACAAATAACGTTGCCCGAAAAAGTACAAGTTGTGGTAACGTCATAATTTCATTTGCGTCGGTACGTATATAAATTTTTATAGTTAATTTCTTTTACATACAATGTATAAATAAATACATAATCTCGCATTAATGTGTAAGATGATCAAGCTGTGAAAACATACGTCAAAGTGGACCCTCGTTTTCTTTGGTTACATGTTATGTACGTACAATAACGGAATATACTTAAAGGGCAGTACAAACATTAGGCTGTGCGTAAGTCTTACAACTTTTGTTATCTCTTGTAATAAAGAAAACTATAAAATTATATATAAGAAATCATATACAAAAATTTTTAAACAAAGATTTGAAACCTTTGTTTTTTTTTATTATTTGTTTTTTAAAGAGTTAAATATGATTGATTTATAAGTGATTATCGTTTTGCTCACTCAATCAAATCTCACTAGTAAGCTGCCTCGTGAAAATTGTAATCAATTGTCGAAAAATACTTTGTTGATTGCAAATTTTATGTTTTTAGAAGACGATTATTCAACAGTGACATATTGACCTGTTACGTTCGCAATCTGATGATATCGTCGTCTTCCCGCAAAGTCTTCATTCTCTTCATTTAGTTGGGCGGAACAAGTTTCCACGCCTGGATGAACTGGTGTTACGACAATTTGTTCGTAATCATAAACTTTCCTCCTAAAAGAATAATTACATTATGATTAGTTTGCAATTTAGTTTAATATCAGATTATATAATAATATTGTAATAAACATTCACCCCATTAATCTTAAAAGAGAATTTTTGAGCCACTCAAAAAATTTAAATTCAGCTGATACTCCCGGTTTTACTGCAGGATTAGCATGTCCAATATAACTCCAAACAAGAAAACAAACAATTATATTTGCTAATGCGTAGCCCCAGTGAACCAAAAACATTATTAACAATTTTACCAATGCCTGAAAGTATAAAATTAATATTTAATATTTAAAAATAAGCTTAAAAGTATCAAAAAATAAGTCAATACTAACGCCCAATAGAGAAAACCATCTGTTACAAAACGGGCTGTACCAATTTCCTAATTTTCCGTGAATATGAACTTTTCTTTGTACTTCAGATGTCACGCTGTTATTGTCTTCAATGCTCGGTGACGAATCTATAATGCCATTGCTTTCGATACTAGAGTTTCGCTATAAACATATTTAAAATAGATATTTCAATAAAATCTCGTTAAATATAATATCTTGAACATAAAAAAGTTATTTACCACGAGATTCTTGTGTCTAGTTCTTTCAGGAAATAGACTGTCAAGATCATTTTCAGCCTCTACTAAAACATTTCGATCAGATGTACCATAATTTCTGTCTGTAGATGGTGATTGTACCGAAAATCTCTGTTCCCGAGAATGCCTTAAATCAAAAGTTTGCGCAAGAGCGAAATATGCATAGTCCATGCAAGCATATGTTAAGAGAAACGGCATTGTTACTATCGGTGCAAGAGAATTTATATCTCGGGTCATGATAAATGTTGACGTAACTATTGCGACAACCAACATTGCATAAATTGGTACCTTGTTAGGACCTCTCTGAAATAATTAGTATATATTGAATATTTATAAGTAAACTAGTAAAATAAATAAATTTAGTAAGATAACAATTATTTCAATTTAAATAATTAAATGAATTGATTCAATGCTAAAACAATGAGTTAATAAACAATTTTTATGATTAAAAAAATTTTAAACAAAATGTTCAGCCAAACTCTTTAACTCTGTTTTCACCAGTACAATCATATATTCTAAATAAATTTATTGATTTTTTAATATGATTCAATGCTTATGACTTACTCCTCTCTGTAAGCAGCTTATTCCAGGAATAACGTTCTGACTTGCAATAGATTGCAAAACACGAGGTGTTCCATACATGGCGCCCAAGCAACTACTAAATGATGAAACGTAAAGACCGGCAAGCAAAAGGACAGAAAACGCGGAAACAGTCGAGGCAATCATAAAATTCGTTTGCAAATCTATCCTTCTGCATGTTGATGCAAGGAACAGGGAGAAGATTAAATATAGAATTGTACTGTAAAAAAAATATTTCACATGTTAAAATTTGTTTGTAAAGTAACATTTGTTAGTGTTTTTAAAGCGGTATTTTATTAAAAATTTATTTATAAATTTTTAGTAAAATATTTTATTTATAAAAATTTACCTAAGACCTAAAGCAGCTAAGGTTCCATTGGGAATATCAGTAGATGGATGTTTCAAATCTCCGCTCATGTTAATACCAGCAAGTACTCCAGTAACAGTAGGAAAGAAAACTCCAAATACAGTAAACCAACTAGCCTCATGTTGATATGCAGGAAAAGTATTATTTTTTAATGTTTCCATAGACCACCCAAGAAAACCAAACTCTAAAATAGTAAAAATATAGTAACATGTTATCCTTCTTGAAAATTTTTCAGATATATTAATTTTTATTCAATATACATACTTGGGTCAACATGAGTAAAACTTCCAACTATAAAATCAAGTCCAGCAAGTAATAGAATTAACAAAAGAATAAATTGGAGCTTTATGACCCATTTTACACCAGCAACATTTATTACAGATAAAAGTATCACTGCAGCGCAAGCAAAACCTTTTTGTGCCCAAATAGATTCAAGACCAACAAGTCCAGCCATGGATTCACCAAAACCCAAAACATTTAAGGCGCATCCCACAGCCTGTAATATTTATTAATATAATAATTGTTAATATACCTATTAATGCTATTTTTACAAGTTAAAAGACTGCATATTATGATTTGAAAATATATTATAAATATTTACCTGACCAAAACAGTACATCAGACCTATAGATCCTCCAAATCGTGAACCTAATACATGTGATAGTAAAAAATATACTCCTCCACTTTCAACTCTACACCTTTCACAAATTCCAACGGCTGAAAGTACTGACACTAATGCAACACACACTAAAAAGAAAAATTTCTTTTAATAAATAAATAATATTTGCAGTAATAATGATTGTCATACAAATATTTACAGTAACAGTATAGACAGTATTGTTTATCTTGATAACTTAGAATAATAGTTATTTTTTACCTGTACAAAATATTATTAAAACGGCATTTAATGCTCCTGCTTGGCCAACTATCCAACCAGATCTCAAAAACACTATGACTCCAAATATGTTTATAAGACAGGAAGTAAATACACCATCCCAGGTACCAAATAAAACTGGCTGGGATATAAAGAAGTTTGATTTCCACCATGGATCAGAATTCTAGAAATGAATTTTGTAAAATTATAAACCTGCATAAATTCCAAAATTGATTTAGATACAGTCACATCATGAGGATACTTACGTATTCTTGTGCAAAGAGTTCATTTGTACCAGTTTGATACATTTCAGGGCCCAACTCTTCGTGCCCTCTACTTTCTGACCGAGAGGATCTTCTTTCTGCGTTTCCAAGCCCATATCTGGACCAGTCCACATCTCGATCATTTCCATTGTCGCCTCGATTCCTCTCGTAAGAGTCCATATTTTCAGACTTTGTACTCTACAAGCTTACAACTAAATCATGCTGCCTGCAATCTTGTACCGTTCATTCAAAAATCACTTGTAATCCCAGTCATTTTCAAGCTATCTCCTGAAAGTAAAAAAAAATTTCACTCACAACAAAATACTTCAAACATGTTTTTTAACATAAATCCAAGCCTAACAATCTCATCTACCCTCTCAATCATCAAAACCCCCAACACAGTTCTCACTCAACCCCAATCCTTACCCTGACACCTCACCGCTATCAAAAAGCAGCTTTGAAAAAAAGCTCCGTTCGAGCGCGAAATCACTTGCTCACGAAAGAACAACAAACCTCTCGAAAAACAGCGTCGTACTCCGGCTCGTCGTGCGCCGCCCCACGTCAGCATCGGACGAGAAAATCGAGAAGTCCTCTGCCGAGGCCAAGGAGGATGCTTCGCCGAGGACCCTCGAGTCGAGCGATGAATCAATGATAACGCGTCATTTTTACGCGATAACGGTAAAAAGCAGTCGCGAGCCTACTGTGAGCCGCGTGGGCAGCCATGTTTCTGAGAAACATATGGGATCAATTGTGATACCTATATATATATGGTGTGTAGGTAGGAGCAAAGGTGGTGGGGGTGCTGAGTATGCTGGAAAATATATATGTATATATATACGTGTAGGTTTCGGCCCGCTGTGGTGTCCAAATATACTTATTTGCTCCGAAATGGGTAGGCGTGAGGTGATTTGATGGGAGTTGGAGAATAATTTTTTGCTGAATGTATTTTTTTTGTGATTTATATTGATCGTTTTTAAATTTAAATTATTGCTATGTTTAGTTATCGTTGGTTCAGAGGTAAATAGTTTAGATATAGGATTTTAAATTGGGACTAGATTGTGGTAAAATTATACCATTATTATAATCTTTTTTAAAAAAAACTGTCAGCAATAGTAAAGTTCTATTTTGTTTTTTAAATAAGAATTTATTTATTATTACATGTGATTTTAACATAAAACGTCATTTTTCTTAAATTAAATTCTCTTTTTTATTATAAAAAATGTAGATTTTAAGATTCTATTGTGATTCATTCTTCATGATATAAAAAAACAGTGACCTTTAAAATATTATTTTATTTTTTAGTATTTATTTCAGTACATGTAAGAACTTTATTCTTTGAGAATGCAAAGAATTAATAACTAAAAAAATGTGCACTTATTGACAAAACGCCTCTTCTTTTATGGACACACACTCACAGGTTCATGCATACATACATACATACATTTTCACAATCTTATATTAAGCTTCATAACTGAAGAACAATCAAAGCTTTTCGATGCTTTTGATTGAAGATAACGACAAGTACAGTTGATGTAAGAGATAGTCGAATTTGATCTAAATTTATGATAACAATTATCCACCATAAAAGTCTAGAAGAGTCAACTTTTATACAGATTTACGTTCCTCGTCTCCACTTTTCACCATTACTGAATTTGGTCATTTCTTTCCCACTAACTCCACAGGTACCAATGCCTACTCGGCCATTAACATTTTCTGGAGTAGCAAAAATACTTTTCTTAATTACACCTTTTTTTGTTGACTGAAAAAAAGAAAAAATAAGACATGTAATAAAAAGACATGTAATAAATTTTATTAATATAAATAATTTATAAACAAAATTTTGTAAATGATTGTAAAATTTTGTTTATTTATTAGTTATACCAAATGAATTTGTATGCAAAGATATACATAATGATAATAAAAAATATTTAAACCTTATTCGCAAATGCCAACCACTTGTTTTTTTCTTGTTCTCTTTCTTCTTCTAATTCCTTAAATCGTTGTAACTTTCTTTGTTTCCTTTTTTTTAAGTATTCACGTTGTTTATTTGGATCCATACCTGCAACTGCAGATACTTGCATTTTTCTAAAAAAATAAAAATAAACTTTATTATTTCTATTATGTAACAAATGCAGAATTATCTAGGAATGAAAGCTTAGACAAATATAAATAATATCAGGTCAGAAGGATATAACATAATATTGACAATTGGCATTTGACAAGATGAAATGAAATTTCTTACTTTTTCCTGAAGTGTAAGTTCCAATGACAAAAGTCAGCACACATCGCCAAATATTAAGTCGATAGTAAACATAATTTCAATTCAAGCAGTGCCAAATTCACATACAGCGGATTTTTGAACATGTTTGGAAAGGACAGGGAAAGGAAAATGTTTCATTAGTCATATTGTACTAAGCTTAGTAAGTCCCTTCTAATTAAACTATAAAAAATAAATTATAATATTTCTGATGCAAGTAGCTGATTGGCAAGGTTTCATTAGATCCTTTCTATGAAAATAAAATACAAATAATGCTCAAATACTATAAAATAGCAAAAAGAGATGGGCAAAAAAGTATTTTATCTTACCTGCACAAATTTAATGAAAAGTACTTTAATAGACAGATGCAAGTACTTGGCTGTCAGATACATATTAGAGTTCTATTATACATACAATAGAAATAATGTTTAATTAATAATATAAAATTAAGTAGATAATAAAAAATCATGAAATTTGTATGTACCTAATTGCTAAGTACTTATGCCCATTTGCTTAAGTACTTTTTGTAGCATTTAAGTAAGGAAACTAAAGTATTTTTTTGCGCATCACCAAAATGAATATATTTTTCTTCAATGAGCATGTATGTACTTTTTGTCAATCAACCACTGTGACCTTCAAACTCAAAAATAAACAAAAATTACAAACAAAATTGGTAGTTAATACAAAGATTATTAAAACTTACTTTGATTTTTGGTCTGCCCAATCTGAAGCTGGTCTCTTTGCCACACTTTTCAACTGACTAAGCATTGCAACATCTTTATTTTTATATTCATTGAAAGTAAGATTTACATTTCCATCCTCACCTATATTATCAATTGTTGCTTCGTAATATCTAAAAAATATTTATATAACCTTAAGTATATTTTAAAAATATTTTATACATGAAATTTTTGATAATATTTTTTCGTTTCTCCAACTTTAGTAATATCAATAGACATGCAATCAATAGACTTTGTTATTTATACTACATAACAAATGCAATTTAAAATCTGTAATATCCACTTTAGACCAAGTACCAAACCATACTCACTTTCCATCCTCGCTCCACGGGGCCATACACTGATCGCCAACTTTCCATTTGCTGGCCAACAACGCCAGTAGCTCCGCATCTTTCTCTTCCGATTCTGCAGGCTTCTTCTCCTGCTGCTGTGTCTTCACCAGCTCCTGCGTCAACTCAATAACCTCCTCCAGATCAATTTTCAGCTTCAGCAGCTCTTCATTGTCTGGATCTGTCGTTAAAGCAGCTTCAACCTACGCAAACCCATAGTTACATATAACAAAAACAGCTACATCAAAACACAGCAATCACATCACACCTCGAACCAATCCACACACCAGCACACACCCAAACATTCAAAAGTTATTTCCTCACCTGCTGAAGCTGCAGTTTGTAATTCTGTAAATCATCCATATTGGATGTGTGTTAGGCTACCTAAACTAAGAAAAATATTGCGGAAGCCCCGCTATCGAAACTCACGACGCACTCAACCTCAACCGACTGACACACAAACATCAACGTCGTGAGTTCAATTTTTCCCTTTTGTACTATTAGAGCCAGTGGGTTGCGGGGTCACTGAGCGTCACACTGTTTTGCGCGACGGGAACGTATATCGATGATTATGCGACGACGGGGGAACGAAAAATTCGGGGATATCTCGAGGGGATAGAAGGAGAGAATAGATCTTTTGGAGGATTAAAACAGCGCTGGGAACGCCATCATGGCTGTAGCAGTTTTCGCAGATGCGGATCGGTAAGGTAGGTGATTGCTTGACCGAGCGAGCTTTTTAATGTAAATATATATATAATGTTTATGAAATTGTTGTTTTATTATGTAATTTAATGTTCTTTTTTGAAGAATTGCTTCGCGGTAAGTGTGTTTGGTTTCACACACTGATAATTTTTCGTAAAAATATTTTCAAATTGGTATCTTATCAACAAAGCCTTTTTTTTTATTTCCTGGAATCTTACTTTATTTCACTAGCATAAGTAAACAATACTTCAAAAATGTTACAAAAATCGTGTAAAATCCAAAATTTAGCAAGCGCTTGAAAAAAAAAAATTACATTTACCGAATTGCAAATGTGCATTTACGACTTTTGCCGCAGTCGCTCAGACACAGCGCGCGCATTCTATTGGCTTTGTCCGAAAAAACTCCTGTGCGTGTCTGAACTTGAATTGAAATCGCGGCGGAGAAGTGTTGTTTGTTGTTATAAACAACACCTACATTCAACTTGCAGACGATACAGTAACAAAAGAGTCGCGAGAATTGTTTGAAAGTATAATTGTTCGGTATGCCGTTGCTGTTTTTTGCGACAACGAAGATTAACCTATTTTTTTATGTACCTGAAAGTACATAAATTTGGTTAGTATGCCAGAGTTCCAAACAAAGTAGGTAAATAGTGTTATGATATAAGAATGGCCAGAGGCAAGAAAGCTGGACGAGGTAGGCGGAAAAAGATAACTGTTGATATTAATGTTGAGCGGAATGATGCCAACAAAGATGACAGCTATACTCGTTTTACTCGACGAAGTTCCATGAGAGTCAACTTGAGTTATGTATCAAATTTATCTGATTCTGAGCCTAGCTCCTCAAGGAAATCATCAAATGAGAATGCTGAAACTTTGTCCAGAGAGTCACCGGTACAAAATGATGTACCTGTAAGCGCAGAAAAGTCCAAACAACCTGACGATACTGCAACACCTGCAAGTACTGCGAATGTTACTGTCATTAACAATGGTAATTGTTTTCCTAGTAATGCCAAAACACCGGAAGAAGAAATTCAAAGTAATTCGCTATTGGTTATCAAAGAAAAAGAGCAGAGGCTTAATAAAAGTTGTATGAGATTGAAAAATGCCATTATGAATAAAACTCAAGCATTATTTGACAAAGAAAATGAGCTTGCTATAAAAACAACTGAAGTTTTAGCGAGTAGCTGTAGTCCGTCTTGCTCTACAAGTAAGTCAAATGAAGTAAATGAAATAGATGAGATTAGTGATAAACGATCACCAAGTATAAGAGTTAACATTGGAAAAAATGATCAAATCATTATGTCAGGTGATGGAAAAAAAAGGAATCCTGTTCAGGTAAATTCTATGGGAAACTGTGATTCTCCAGAATCAGAAAATATACCTTCAGAAAAAGTAAATGAAGATTCTATGGATTGTAATCAGAGCATAGCAAGTACACCAAAGAAATCAAGAACTGAAAGTTACTTAAATAATAAAGAAGAATCTGGGAAAACTTCTGAAACTATGTTAAGGATTCCAGTTGCTAGATTATTTGCTGATGATAATGATCCTAATAATTCTATGTCCGAAGTTAATCCACTTCATTCTGTAAATACTTCAAAAAAATCTGATCATGAAATAAGTAATAATAATGTAAGCAATATATCTAGGTTATCAAATGAATTAAATTATTCAACTAGTCCTATTCTAAGTCAAGGTACTAGAAGATCTCGACTGTCCCGTCTATCTTTAAAGAAAAAACTTACTACAAGTGTATCTCAAACTTCAAAGATTTCATCAACTGCAGCAAATGAAAGTTTTATTAATAAAATGCCAATTACTTGTTCTTCTTTTATTGAGAAACAAGATAAAACAAATAGTAAAAATAAAATTGGTGAAAATTGTGAGATCATTGAACTAGATGACAAAAGTAAGTCAGATAATAGCTGTAAAACCATCAACTTAGATGACAATAACAGTAATAAAACTATAAACATTGAAAACTCCTCCAATGATTCTTGTATGGAAATTACAACAATACCATCACACATGCCAATAATTCGTAGATCATTTCAAGAACTTATACGAACATCACTAAAACTTGAAAATGTAGCTCTTCATAACGATACTATATCAACCCAAAGGAAGACATTGATTGCGAATAAAAGTAAAGATTCAAATAAGGAAAAAAATGATTCGGAATCAAATCAAGCTCACAGTGATGAAATTTGTCGAGAAGACTGCAGTATTAATACAGTAAGAACATCACTTAATGTAAATACATCTCTTGATCGTGTTAATTCAGAAGATAATGTTTTGCAAAAAGAAAACGAAATACCCAATAAATCAAAAGAAACAGTAAATAAAAAGGCCAAACAAGTTGA
This sequence comes from Eupelmus kiefferi, assembly GCA_030522745.1. Lineage (NCBI taxonomy): Eukaryota > Metazoa > Arthropoda > Insecta > Hymenoptera > Eupelmidae > Eupelmus > Eupelmus kiefferi. The sequence continues at coordinate 37,691 of JAPYZB010000068.1, read as the reverse complement.
AGAAGATGATACAATAATAATTCAACGACAGAGCATTTGTAACATTCGCTCTTCAATGCAAGTAAATACTTCACTAGATTCTGTAAGAAAATCATCAGTTCCAAAATTAAATGATGGACAAAAAAATAGTAATAAAAGAATTTCACAACCAAGCAGTGAAAAACTAGAAAATAGTGATACAATTATAAAACAATTAAACAATGATGTTAATCTTGAAAAAGGAAGTAGTGATGCAATATCATCTCGACCAAGCACAAGTACAGTACGTTCATCAATGCAAGTTAATACATCGTTAGATTCAGCTCGAAAATCTCCAATTGTAAAAAATGTTTTAGATTTTAATAAAATACTTTCAATGGTTCAAGAAACATCAACTAATAGTAATCAAAGTAAAGATAGTGTTTATACATCAAATGATAAATCTTCAGATGATGAAAGTGAATTAGAAAATATGTCTTTAATGGAAAGAATAAGAAACATTTCTGCAACAAAAAAATCTAATAAAAAAATAAATCAATCAGCTAGTTGTTCAACAAAATCAACTGAAGATAAAAATTCTACTACAAGTTCTTCCAAAAAGTCTATTGAAACTGCAAATACTAATTCGGATACATCAACTAAATCTACTGAAGTTACAAATGTTAGTTCAAATACTAGAAGAAAATCAGTTGGAATTGATATTCCTAATGAAATAAGAAATAAATCTAATAGAGTTGAAAATATAAGTTTAAGTAAAAAAAGAAAATCAGATGAAACTGAAAATTCTAAACTGATTACACCAAGTAAACTCAATAGAGTTGAAAATACCGGTGCAAAAAAAAGAAAAAGATCAGTTGAAATTGAAACTTCTAATTCAAGTACAAGAAAGTCAGGAGCTGAAAATGCTAATTCAACATCTGAGTCTAGTATAATTGAGGCTACACCTTATCCAACAAGTCGTTCAGTTTTACTTAAAACAATGATTAAAAATAATATCGCTATGAATACATTGGATCCTAGAAAGTTTGTAGATTTATCAGACAATGAAGATTCAAATGATGAATTAGGAACTAAATCAATTACTTCTCCGAATAAGTAAGTAATATTATAATTATTAAATTATATTTATAGTGAGAAAAACTATTTAATTATGATCTGTTAATTCATTTTTCATATTTCTTTTTTTAGGTATCAAAGTGTCTATGCAAGAAAAAAAGCAATGAGCCCAAGCTCAATGGATACAGTAGTTTTGGATTCATCAGACGATTTATCAAGTGAATCAGAAAAAGAAAAAGAACCAGTTATTATAGATGAATCTATGAATGAAACAAAAGGAAATAATGAAATGAAAATTAATAAAAAGACTGATGAAAACAAAAATTTTAAACCAACTAAACGAAAATTGTATCCATTACGAGATAATTCACAATTAATTTCATTTAGTCCTTCAGAAATCCAAGTACCAATAGCAGAGGTTGAACCTCAAATTACTAAAAGAAAAACATTAAGAAATTTAACTCAAAAAAAGAAACAAGAAAATAAAGAAGTTCCAAAAAGTCCTGAGCCAATTGAAGAATGTGAACCTATAGAAAATAAAGCTCTTCTAAAAAAAGTAAAGAAAACAAAGAAAAAGCCCAGAAAAATTGTGAGCAAAAAAATTGTTGTAAAAAAAGTAACAAATACGACTATCTTAGATAATTATATGAATAATGAAGAAGAACCAACTCCTCGATTAAGTGAAAGAAATTCATTAAGAGAATTTGATTTAAGAAGAATAAAGAATCGACGAAAAGAAAATTCTCGTAAAAATCATAGAATTGTTATTGTTGTTACAGGATTAGGAAAAGAGTATGTACAAAATTTTATATTACTTAATTAATATTTACTTTTGATTTTTATAAGATTTTATTTCATTGCAGAGACAAAGATTTAGTGAAGTCTGTAATTAAGGCCTTAGGATCAGCAACTTTAGAAGCAAACGTAACTCCAAGAACAACACATGTTGTTAGTTCAGGTGTTCGAACGATAAATTTACTAAAAGGTATCATACGAGGTTGTTGGCTTTTAACTATGGAATGGGCTCTAAAATCTCTTGAAAGTCAAAAGTGGTTGGATCCTAGTCCTTATGAAATGTCCCATTTTTCTAAGGCTGTACAGGTACGTGCAATCAAAATTAAAGAAAAAAAAAAAATTTCTTAAAATATTTAAAAACATTTGGTAAATAATAAATGTTAAAATTTAACTCTGCAATGATTGAATAGTGATATTACATAACTGTTTTTTATGTTAGAAAAAATTTATTAAGTTTATTCTATTAAAAAGTATGATTTTCTAATTTTATTATTAGTTTATTCAAATATCAATTTTCTTTACAATTCAAAATTACTAAAATAAGAAAAGTAATAATAAATATTCTTTTTAGGAGAATCGACGGGATCGGCAATTATTTGGAAAAGCGTATATACCCGAATTGTTTGTAACATGTGGTTTCATATATGTCGAAAATGGTACTTCACCGCCATCTTCAACTTTAAAAGAATTAATAAAAATATCAGGAGGGCAAATTACGGAAGACCCCGATAAGGCTGAAATCATAATAGGCTCAGAAGGTTTGAAAGAAATTTGGGTTTTAGATTCTATAACTACAGGCGAAGTTCAACTTGTAGATCAGTACAAAAGAAGTTAAGTAGAAAAGTATTTTTTTTTCTAATATTTTTTTTGTAAATTAGAATGAAGCGATTGAAGAATCTATTTTCAATTAAGTACAGAGTTAAGTATAAAGTTTGTGATATGCTAAATGAATAATTTTATCGATTTATAGAAAAAACATTAATTTAATCAAGATCGAATTCAATTAAAAACCAAATTAATATTAAGAAAGGAAGTACAAATTGTAAATAGTATATTTTAAGAACAAAGAGATGTTACGATTTCTTATTTAAATCATTGGACAATAAAAAATTTGCGACTGCATAGTCTTTCATAATATAAATTTATATTTAAGCGATTTTTCAGAAATTAAAAAACGAAACTTTTTTCATAGATATGATTTTTACTAGAATCATTGTTTGGTATTTATATTTGTTACTCTCACTTTAAAAGAATACTGTATTTATTAAAGTTAGTTTATAAGTGAGTTATTTTCAGCACTAAAAAATTGCAAAAAATATTATATTTTTTGAAAACAAACTGTTAATGAGATACTTAAATTCTGTAAATATAATTATATTAGAGTTAAAATATAAAATTAGGTTTAAAACGAATATTGTTAAAATGTTTCATATTCTATATTTAATATTAAATAAGCTAATAATGTACATTTTTTCAATTAATATTAGTTAAATTCTCGTGAACAAAAAAGACTTTCAAATTTTGCGTTTGAATAATCGTGTGACTAAATATTTATTGTAAATGAAAACTTTTTATTTATTATATAGAATAATAAAAAATAAGTTTCTCCTATTATCTGTACAAAATTTCTACAAATAAATAACTGTAAACCAAAATCCACTATAATTTTTAATCCATTCGTCCGAACAAATTCAACTCGTTCATTATTTCAAAGAAATCCCAGTGTTCTTCTTACTACCAAAAAAAAAACGAGATAAATCTCAACAAGAACGTGCTCTCTTTTCATCGGAAAAGACAATGCTAACATCGACGAAGCGAGCAACGAAAGAAAGTAAAACGCTAAATTAAGGAGAGAAAGCGAAGAGTCGCTCGCATATCGCAAAAGATCTTCATTCCCGAAGCGTGACGATTCGTGACTCATTACATCCACATTGCGACTTTGCAAGCTAGTTGCGGCAAGAAAACGAGAGAATCGCGGATAGCCGTCAAGTATACAGTCATTGCACTTCGATTAGGCGTGCGCTTGTACACCTTGAATCCGCAAGAATAAGGAGCAGGTAATTAGCCGAGCATTGAAAGTTCCGATTGACGCGTTTTCGCTGAGCGCGCGCTCGCGCCTGTCTATGAGTATTTAGAGCGCGGCGCATTTTTGGACGAGTGAAAGTGTACGGCTAGTGAGGTGGGCGAACGCAAGGCCGCGTTTTTTCTTTATTTTTTTGGATTGACTAATTTCTTTCGAGCTGCGAAGGTACAATGGGTTTATTGAGGTTTATGAGATTTATTGTTAGTGCTGCTTGAAAGTTGATGGCGCGTAGTTCGCAATAGGAGTCGGTGACCTGGCTTTAGTGATATATTTTTCATTGATTAAAGTCTTGGGGACTTTGCTCTTATAGTTAGTCGATAGATTTGATTGTAGTTTCTATGTAGAATGACTGCTTATTATAATTATATTATCAATACATTTTTAATTCTAAAAATAAAGCAGTGTAATAATAAAAAATTATAAGTTGTAAAATAAAAGAATTATTCAAAATCTATCAACAAGAAACTTTTTTAATTAAAAATAAATTTTAATTGTATAAAAGTTTTGTCAATCAATGGAATATTAAATTAAAGTCAGATAATGATTGATACTAATCAAAAACTGCTTCTAACAGTATCAAATATAAACCATTATTATTCTAAAATATTTCATCAGAAATATGAAAGTTACATACATGTAGAAAGGGAGAGCAGGGCTTATTAAATACAGATCTTTTTGTACGAAGTAAATAACTTGAAATTTATCGTTTAATGCTATCGTTTGAACCGTAGTTTTGCACACGAATTCATGGCCAAATGCAAATTTCTCCGTTACGTAATCGTCAAATGTCGTTTTTTGAATGCATTTCTGAAATTTTTTCTCAGTGTAAAAGTTGTAACAACATTTGTATATGCACAATTTGTTTTTAAAGTGGTTGCGCGTTTGAAAATGCGTATGAAAACGAACATTTTTCTTATTTGATTTTTCTTAACTATTTGTATAATATTTACGGGACCAATTAGTACAATATAAAAATACTCATTTCTTTTGTAGTTATGCAAGTATTAGGACCGGCGCTAATTCGAACAGATTGATTTTCTTTTATTTTTCTGAAAAAATGTATAAAATTTCTAAAATGGTTTTCACAGCTTTTTCAATTGTTATACATACGCAATATAAATAATAAACCTTTTTATTTTTGCAAATATATAAGCCAAATAAAAATAAAACGTTTAAAGTCGTCTTACTCTTTCTTATGATGCAATATATAAGTTCATATCTCAACCATAACATTGTAATTTTGATAACTATACCGGTATCATTCAGTCTCATTTTATATCTAATTGAATGAGATCTTTATCGAGTGAATGACTCATCTGTTATTGAAAATGATTGCACATTGTAAATTATTTTGAAAAAAGTTGAAATTCAGTCACGAAAAACACGAATGATTTTGCGTGATTATACTATCGAAATTTCTAATCGAAAATAAAAAGTAAAAGAAAAACTTTCTTTATAATTTTTAATGTAAAGGAAAGTTGAAATAAATTACAACTTCATAGATATGCGATAAAATTTTTGTACGCATTTCATTTAAAATTTCATCAATAGCTAAACTATTTGAAACTCTTCTTTATAGCGTTGTATTATGTACCTACTATAACTTTATTACTAATTGCACATGACGCAAGTGTCTTAGGTAAAAAGGATCGATAAACGTTTCTATAAACATTAAAGCCTGAGCGTATGCAGAAAAATGTCATTGCACAACGCAATTCACGCATACCTCCAGTATTAATAATTTCAAAAAACCTACTAGCGCAAACAAAAATGAAAAATTCAAAAGCTCAACTTGTAAACACAAACTGTAAATTTCGCTGTTAAAAAAAACATGGATTTTTATTAAATCTCATCGACACACATCCGCAGCAGCATCCAGCGATGCAGTCACGTCTTCTTCTCCGCATCGTCTGGTTACATAAAAAATCTAAATACTACATGATTTGTACCAGCTATAAAATGCCGCAGGTCGAATGAACCCGCATTGCGGAGCGGCCAGTGAGCTCGCAGGATATGACTTTGAAAGCGCGAGAAGGGGAAAGCTCCACTTAAAGTTAGCTTCAATCAAAAACCTCAATCCCAATCACCGTCCCCCCCACCTCGAAAATCCAACAAACCACCTCAACCATCCCACAATACGCCACTCTCAAATCACCGCAAAACAAAAGAACAAACGAACCCCCCTTAAACTATCAAAACAGGTGATCGAACACATGTTTCCCCTCCCTTCCACTAGTTCACCTTTCAACCACCACATATTCTCCAGATGGCGGGCTTTTAAACTTGACGCTCGCGTTTCGGAGCACGCTACTCTCTCGCAAGAGAAAAAAAAGAGTAGGGAGGCGCTCGCTACTGTACGGCTCTGTGGTGCGTCGAAGCTCAGTCGACTGGCGCGCGCGATCGCGTCTCGCTGTGTAAACATAACTCGCGATGTGTCGGGCTGGCAGCAGGCGTTCATCAGCGAAGATATCATGCCTCATCGCAGCTACCGTCTAACAGACTCGACGAACCCCCTCAGCAGTGCAGTGATATAAACGGTTAACGAAAGAGCGATGGAATCGGAGGACAGCTTCTATCCGAAGTGAGTGCGCAGTGTCAGCTTCTGTGTTAGATATATAGACTACTGTCTGTCTTGTCTCTTCGCACCTGCTGTGTGTGTGTGTGTGTCTCTGTCTATCTCTTACACTCGCGGATCTTTTTTCTCTTTTCTGCGCGCCTGCGAGCCTCGACGATGAGATCACCCAGAGAGCGAGACTTTCCACACTCACGGCTGTCATGCTATCGTCTCGGCGCTTGTTTGATAACACGAAGACGCTGTCTATCCCGCGTCTTTTTTTCGGAGCTCTCTCTCTCTCCTCACATGGCTTTCTTGTGGGCTTCGCGTTACGACACAATGACGTTCGAGAGCGCGATTCGAGACGACGATCCAGCAGCCCGTCATGAGTAGGGGGACGGTTCTCGTAGATTCCAGCGCGCTGTGTTTATTGTCCGAGCGCTCGGGGAAATGATCGTTAAAATAACTTTCTCCGACTGCTCCCCTCCCCCTGCAGTCTGCTCGCGTTCCATGTGTTTTTGCACGCGGAGGCTATAGCTGGCTTTGACAGCTGTTGCTGTCGACGCTGTTTCCTTGTCTGATATCAGCGGTGATTGTCACGAGTGTTAGATTCGCGCCTTGGCTTTTCCGGTGTATAGGCGCGCGCTGATGGGTGGCTTTTTTCGCGCGCGGTGCGTCTTCGGATCCAGCGGTTATTAGTCACTGGCGGTTTTTAGACGCGCGATGCTGCGGCTGATAAAGTGATTGGAGAGAATCGAATTAGCATTGCAAACGCAATTGTAATGACGCGACGCTGGATATACGTTGTTTGCGAGCCGAGTGTTGACGTGATCGATCTATTCTTTAGTGGTTACTGAGCGGCTATTTTACTTTTATTTTGTGTTTGTAAATTTTATATTTTGTGTGTTTGTTTGATTTTATTGGTTTGTTGTTGTTTATTTGGGTGTAGTGAATTTTTGTTTTGATTAGTCATCTAGCTTATATTTTATAGAGTTTGAGATTTACTGATTTCTTGTAATAATTTCAGCATCAGTCATTACACATCACCACCAACAGATCAATGTGTCTTGAATTTAAGGAATACAACATTTGTCACAAACCTGTACAATGGGGTACCTGACAATCTTTTGGTCAATAGTATAGCATTTGTTGTAAGTAATATTTTTCCCACTCTTTAAACTCTTAAAAAGTTCTTTGAAACACTTCTAACCAACTCTAATGTTTGCTTTAAAAAATTTTAGTTTTTAGTTCTGCTATTTGGTCTACTTCGCAAAAAAGCATGGAACTATGGTCGATTGGCTCTGTTGCACAAAACAGAGAACAAATGGATGGAGTTGTTTTATGGTGATAATGAGACTAGAGATGCCGAAGTAACATGTATCGAAGCATCTGTCAATTCTCATTTATCTCATACAGATAGAGGATTTTTATCATGGATAGTTACAGCATTTAGGTTACCGTAAGTTTTATTCTACACTATAGACATTGATATCTTTATAAATAGATTTCCAAGCATATGTTTTATATTTTTAGTGATGAAGAACTACTAAAGAGGGCTGGCCCAGATGGATTACTTTATGTCTCATTTCAACGACATCTAATTGTACTGACTACTATGTTGATGTTAGTTTCTATTTGCATAATTTTACCAATCAATTTCCATGGAAATTTACAAGGAGATGTCAACTCCTTCAGTCATACAACATTGTCAAATCTTGATTCAAATTCTCCTTTGCTTTGGGTACATACAATATTCCTTTTATCTTATTTACCTATTGGAGCATATGTTATGAGAAGATTTATAAAACAAGTAATTATTAATTCATCACGTTATAAAACTAATATTTGTTATTCTAACATTTATTTAACAAAAGTAAATTTACTTCAGGTTAGAGATATGAAACCAGCAGGAGAATTAGCAGCGAGAACGTTATTAGTTTCCGAAATACCGAAACATCAGTGTAATGTAGAAGGATTGACGGAATATTTCAAGTTCGTATATATTTTTTATTATTCCTAAAAGCGCTTATTTTTTTAATACAATTCTTTTTAATGTTTTGTGTAGAGAGGCTTTTCCAACTTTAACTGTCGAAGACGTTACGTTAGCGTATGATATTAAAGAGCTTACAAAATTGGATGCAGAAAGAGACTGTGCTGAGCAAGCAAGACTATATTGCGAGAATTATAATAGAAGAAAAGGTCCATTAAAACTGTATCCTCAACCTTGTGGCCATGTTATAGGATGCTGCTTCAAACAAGTAAGATTATTGTTATTTAAGTCGATTGAATAACTACTACAATCATTCTGAAACAATATAGGCTAAATATTAGATTTCAATTGATTGTAATTTAAAAAAAAATCAAACAACAAACAATTAAAACATTCATGATAAACACAAATTGCAGAAACAAGTGGATGCACTAGAGTTCTATATGGCAGAGGAGGCGCGGTTAACAGCTCTCGTCGAGGACGAAAGGAAAGTTGCATTAAGCAAACCTATAGGTGTAGCTTTTGTAACATTAGGTATGTTGTAAATATTTCTAATCATTTAATAAATTAAAGCATGATCCGCGCAGTTCATTAAAGTAGGAACAATTTGTTTAATTTTTTAAAATCCTCATTTTTACCAGAGAAAAATTCATGAATTGCGTCTGTTCATATTTGTTTAAAGATACGCCTTATTTTATGTAACAGCATTAACTATGCACGCATGCCTTTCGAATCGAAAAGTCGGCTCACGCCTCGATTTGCATGCGCTTTTAATTTATTCACTCCTACCTATCGCTGCACACTTTGAATCATTTGTTTCTCGTTAATTCTCAGGCACGCCGGGGGCAGCTAGGACTATGCGCCGTCAGCTGCGATCGTCACCGTCGATAAAATGGGTTGTTGATTACGCTCCCGCTCCGGCGGACATATTCTGGGAGAATCTGAGCATAGCCAGGCCCTGCTGGTATCTCAATGCTATCCTGATCAACGCCTCATTGGGCCTCATCCTGTTCTTTCTCACGACCCCTGCTGTGAGTTATATTTTTGTTCGTGAAAGACACTTTTTATTCAGATTTAATGAGCGTAAAACGCACGATTAAAATAGCTCAATAGGAAATTGATAGCAATGTATATAAATCATCAATGACATAAATACTACGTGCAACCTTTGATCGTCTCTATTAACATTGATGGGCGTCTCTTTCGAGTGCCTTTATCATTATCAATGAAATACCTACAATGATCATTCGCTTAACATTTGAATAACAAAATAAAATTTCAAACAAAATTAATATTAGAATTAAAATGTAAAAATAAATAAAAAAATAATTATATCTTTATTATTTACATAAAAATTTTTCTCTAGCATGCGTAATATTCAATCGTATTAAAATCACGTATTCAATTCGTAATTAAACAAAAGCAATATTATCTTCAGAAAAGAATCGCTTGCTCACTTAGCGCACAGCCATGACGAAACAACTCTCTCTTGCACAATGATATGTCTCCAGCGCGTAACCGGCCCTGCGCGCGCCATTCACCTCTTTATCTCATTAATAAACGATCTCTCGTAATTGTACACTGTATAGGTCGTGGTGACGGCGGTGAACAACCTGTCGACGACCGGCGAGATAAAGAAGCTGAGCCCCCTGCTGTCGGCTTTCCTGCCCACGGTGTTACTGGTGAGCGTGGCCGCGCTGATGCCGGCTCTCGTCGGTCGCAGCGAGGCCCTCGTACGACACTGGACCAGAAGCGGCCTCAACCGGGCCGTCATGAGAAAGACCCTGCTCCTGCTCCTGCTTATGGTACTCATACTACCGAGTCTCGGGCTGACCAGTGCCCAGGCCTTCTTCGAGTGGACAGTCAAAGCGCCCAACAATACAGCCAAGTGGGAGTGCGTCTTTCTGCCCGATCAGGTACGATTATGATTATTTAAGATAAATCGATCATTTCGATGCACAGAAATTAACGAGAATCCTTTTGACGATTTTTAGGGCGCATTGTTTGTTAATTATGTGATCACGGCAGCTTTACTCGGGAGCGGCCTCGAGCTCGTCAGATTTCCAGAGCTGGCGTTGTATACCTTCAGGCTTTGCATAGCGAGGAGTCGAGCGGAGCGCATTTACGTTAGGAAAGCCGTGCTGTGGGAGTTTCCGCTCGGCGCTCATTACGCTTGGCTGCTCCTGGTCTTTACGATGACGACGGTGTACAGTTTGGCGTGTCCGCTCATTACTCCTTTTGGACTCCTTTATTTATTAATTAAGCATGTGGTGAGTAATACGGATGAATGATTTTTGAAATTGATTGTTTTACAATTTCTCAATAAGTTCATTTTAGCTTAACACAAATCAAACTTCTTATACATTTATACTTATGTATAAAAAATTACTGAAAAAAGACGTTTATATTTTTAAGGATCTGAACATTATTGATGGTTTCTGATTAATTTAAAAGCATATTAATGCGTTAAATGAAAAATATAAACCCAGATAATTTTGTATTTCTAACCACTTTTATAATAAATAATAAATATTAAAATTACTTGATTATTCTTTTCAATACCAAGGTGGACCGACACAATTTGTGCTTCGCATATGGACCAAGCGTCGGTGGTGGTCAATTGTCCGGATCAGCAGCAAACGCCGCGGGAGCTGCACCAGTACTCGCTCAGGCTGCATTCCTGGCTTTGAGTCTCGTAAGGACGGGGCTGTCATCCTTGGCCGCAGTCCAGCTAATTGGTATCGCCGCTAGTATACTCGGTCTTGTGACAGGAGCAACTCTGCCCGCCTCGAAACCCAAGGTATTTATAAACTTCGTATTAATCAAACTTTAATTTATTTGTTGCAATTCTGTGCGTAAAATTAGTGTGTAAAATTCTTTTGAAGTATGTGTCTAGGGCGTAGATTTCACTTTACACATGGGATAAATTTACGCACGCTTAACAGTGTGTTAAATATTCTTTACACACGGTTGATAGTGAAAACAAATCTTTACGCGTTGGGCTCGCTCAGGCTCGCGAGCTCGGACGGGCTCGCAGGTTTGGTGGGCTCCAGATGGAAATTTCTTATTATCGTTTATCACTGTGTGATGTGTATATATATACAGAAGTTCATTCATTCAAAAAATATTTGTTTTTAAAAAATGGAAACAGGTACAAATTATTCACGTAAAAATGACTATATTTCTCCGGAATTAATTGCTGAAGCAAATGAAGTCATTTAAAATGTTTTCAAATCTTTAAAAATAACAAAAAATTATTTAAAATTAAAAAATTATTTAAATTATTTTTAAAATTTATTTTTTAAAAGCAGCCCCCCCCCCCCGCCCGCCTTCCACCAACATTCCTTTATTATTACTGCATTTATACAATAAATATATACATGTATTTACACTATTCAGCGTACTTTCCGCACAGCAATTGCAAAAAATATCGTAAGCAACACGGGCGTTCCTTCTCTCACTCGTCATCGATGGCTCGTGCGATTCGGCGACCTAACGCACTCGTCCCTGATGCTTCGTGGAACTTTAGTTTTCTTTTCACACTACCTACGCATCACAGACTCGTGCGTAAAGTCTCCTCAACGCACTCACCATGATGACTCGTGCGAGAAGAAAACCTCACATTGTTGCTTAATATACTGTTAATATTAATAATAATTAAATAATATAAAAAACTTACTTAATACAAATTTTAAGTACTTTTTGGAACTACCTACATAAAAGAATTTGAAGGATTAAAAAGTACTATATTTATTCAGTTCAGTACTTTCTTTTATCTATTTATTTGATATGCGCTAATTACATTTTTCAGACTCAGTCATCCAAACGAGATTTGTCCGCCGGTCAGCATTTTGTTGCCCCAGTACTGAGAAAAAAATTGAATGTGGGCAGTCCGGAGGAAACCATTTCTATTTCTACATCTGTACAAAGCTCACCAAGTACGAAAGTTTATACCACAAGTTCTTCCACTCAAGGAAGCCCAAAATTATATCAGGATTATGGTCGTGAACCAACTAACGTGTAACTCGTTACGTTAATAGGCTGTTTTGTTTTTCTTTTTTTTTTTTGTTTCTCTAGAAAGAAAGTAAAGAATCGGTTGTATCAATCGGTGTTTTAGAAAGAAAATATGAAGTGTTTGAGAAATGGAGATAAAAATCTAACTTATTTAATGTTAGGAATTGGTAAAAATTAACTAAATACGATAGGTACTTTTTACTAAAAAAGAAGGTGCAGAATAGAGAGGTAAGTGCTCCCAATATTGATCAATAACGTAGATTGGTTAGTATTAATATTTTCTTGATCAAAATTGGGTTTCTTACCTCATAGATGTATAGAATAAAGAGATTGAAGTTGATATTTTAGAAAAAAATTACATTTTAATTATAAACAAGTTGAATGGAGTAGAAAAAGCAATATGCATATAGATATTTCTACATATTTTAATAGAAAGTTTGATTTCTTACTGAATTCTCTGATCAATTTTTATTCAAACTTATATTAAGAGATTTATTTAAAGATTTCTTCAAATTTGTAAATTTTGAATCATTTGTATAAATTGGATTGTAGTATATTTACTAGTTATAATTATTTGAATTGATAATAATGAAGAAATCGACCAACCTAATTGAAATATTATAAAGTATATATTATTTATACAGTCTTTATCATATTTATGGGAAAATTTCAAAATCCAGGCAGATTTATAAAGTTTTACATTTTTTTATAAAACCCAAGCTATCACGCACAGGTATCACGGACCACTTTTGTTTTATGAATGTATGTGTATACGTCTATATCACTAATAGTTTATTTTCAATTTCATTTCGGCAAAGTATTACTATGATACTTAACTCAATATACGTAAGTCAATGAATGTATTACGCCTAATAAGACATAAAATGAATCTCATTTTACGCAATTTTATATTATAAAATCAATTAAAAGTAATTAACAACTATTATAATTTTTTATTTCAATATTTTTAAACTACATTTTACGTATTTCGTTTTTGAAAACGTAATAAATCGAAAAGGAAGGTATTATAAAGAGGTTTTTTTTTTTATAAAGGATCGTGAAACTGTTAATTGCAAAGATCTGTGTACTGTAATGATGTGTATTGTATATTTTTCTATAATAATATAGTGTTACATGAATAAAACTATTGAACTTTTTGACACTCACTTCGATCAGGCCTGACGGTCACGCTTGCTTGTACACTGATTTATTGTAAAAAAAAAGAATGAAATTAAATAAAATCGCTTTGCCTGGTAAATCATCATCAGTCTTAAATTATACGAAAATAACTTTAAAGGAAAAGTCCTTCGTATTATTTATATTCTTATATAAATTAGCGCATTTATTTTCTTCCGCGTACACTAATACCTTAGAAAATTAAGTCACGATTCACGATTGTTACAAAAAATATCGACGAAAATTCAATTAAAAATCTGTACTATAACGTGTATCTACAAAGTCGAAGATGTATGTTCAACGACATTTTTCTGTGCATTTTACGCGCAATACTTGTTAGAAAAAAATTTACTAGCTTATACCTACATCGTACAGTTTAATAGTAACTTACATTTGGATATACTCAGTTCTTGGCTTCTCTCGTGTCATCTTACAAACCGACATAGTAATACAGTTATAACACGCGCTTCCCCCATTTTTCGATCCCCTTCTCATGTCTACTCAGACACCACACGTGTATGGATTCGAGTACATCAGGATCCTTTTTCAGAAGCGCATAGAACAATGATATAATTATACACAAGGCTGAGGTTGTGGTTACACTCGGTTTCCAAGCTTTGTAAGATTCTTTTTCTATACCAGCTCAAAGATTCATTGACATTTTTTGAACGTAAAAATTAAGCATAATTCGTATTATGTACACGTATTTCACAAATAAACTTAATAACGAATTTTATGTAACCTTAATAAATAAATATTGTCAATTATAAAATATCGCATCATAAATTAAAGGAAAAAAGTAAATACAAAAGCCTAGATCTAATTTGAGATTGCTTTCAACGATGTCTTCTTAAAAAGATTGGTAAAACATGGAAAAATTATATCAAAGAAGCCTTCACTCACGATTATGTTCGACTTCACGCAAAATTAAAATATCTCTCAATTCTTATAAAAAAAACAATTATACACGTAAAATTTATCTAAAAAACGAACAAACCGGCCGGTTAGTCATGTGCTCCTCGTAAAAACAAACCGTGTCATCCTCTAAAACAAAACTAAGGTAAAAAGTCATTAATTATCAAAATCGAAACCGAACTCAACGGCTCACATCGCACTTTTACAAAACAAATCTACACACGAAGACCACACGCATCGTCCGCAAAAATAATATCTCGTCCGAAAGGAAAGCTCGCACCCTTTGGTCTAGCTCATCGCCTCTTGCGCCTGGTGTTCCTGTTGTACGCGCTGAGGAGGGAAGCGGTGATGCGCCTGGCTCACTTGACGATGCCGATTATGGCAGCTATCTGGTCGAGGGTGAAGTCGTTCTCGGCCGCGCTCTGCTTCCTGCGCCGTTTGCGCCGACGGGTCGAGCTGCTGCCGCCACTGCTGTTTTGCTCATCGGCCTTCTCGTCGAGCTGCTCGTCGTCCAGCTGCTGCTCGGAGTCGGCCTCGTCCTCGCTGCTGGTGCGGACCTGCGGGGGCAGACACGTACAGTGCAGACACCGCTTCTCTCATATCACTGTTATTTTTGGGGCGGTTTGTCATGTGGGGGACAATGATTCAGTCTTGTTTTGGAATTGGAAGGTCTAACTCGATGAGTAGGACAAGGTTTTTTTACGTGCAACTGGAGCGTAATTGTGGCAATGAAAACTGTTTTATTAACATTCTAGCGATAGATTAAAGCGGTTTTTATTTTAAGAGAGTTTATTGCAAAATTTTTGTTATCTTTCGTATTTAATTCAAGAATTATGATGACGCTCTTTTATATTATTTTTGCGAACTCGAAAGATATTCAATCATTTATCTACAAACAAGACTGAATCGGTGTTTCCGGTGCTTTTGTTAGTGAATCAACAGGCTAGTTTACGCATATAATGTCTTTGTCCGGGATTATTTTTTGCACTGTGTACTGTTTATTGCTTCAAAATCATGCGTCATTATGCAGTGAAAAAATGTTATTGTGCTTGTATTTTGTTCATTATAAATCTGCTAATATTTTTGCAGAGCTCTGTTAAAGTAATCAAAAAATTAATAAATTAGTCCTTTTCTGTTTTATTGTGTTTTTTACTCTAATGTAGTCACCGAACTTTATTATCTCTATCTTTGTTATGAAAGAATAATATAAAAATAATTATTCAAAAATTCATAAATAAAGAAGCATAATAAACTAAATTTTGAATTATACTTACACATAAGATATATTAATGGAAAAAATTGATAAAAAAGAACTTAAAAGATAATATACTTTATTTAAGTTATAACATAAAACAAAATAAAAAGAAATATGAAATAAATTAGTATATTGATTATATAATAATTATTTGATAAAATTTTAGATCTTAATATCCCTACTACAGTATGTACTCTCAATGATTCTAATAGCATCATTTTTTTTTTTTTTAATTTATTTTTATAGGATTATAAGAGAAAATCGTATACTGATTATCTTAATTGACTTTAATAATTTAACCCTTTTATTTTTTTCAGGTATGACAGATAATTATATCATAGACGTTCCTCATCATATACCGTTGGTGTAAAAAGACAGAAAATCAGTTATTTGATTTGTCATTTAAACAGTCCAATCGCAATAAAATTAATATGTAACTATGAGATAACTTTGAGAATATTGAAACTAATGTATACAGTGATTTAAAATATATTTTATTATTATTTTTATAACAATACCATTTTTATGATAAAAATATAAAAAAAAAAGATTTAAATAATTACATTATTAAAATTAAGTAAGTTGATTTTTATTAATTTGCATTTATTAAATCATTTACATCTCTTATATTTTTAAATCATTGTACACACTTACACGGAAAAATAATAAATATTTTCAAACATTTCGCACAACATTCGTTTTATATTATAATTAATAAAACTTTAATCGATTTTTTATTATTACAATAGTCATTACTTGTTTAATTACTCTGTTAATTAAATTGTAATAATTTAATAATATGAAATGTCCATTTTGTTATTTCTATTATACGTGTGTTCATGACGGATGTATAACGAATCGATATATACTATAACTATATCAATGATCATTATAATCATAATACACAATATTAGACGATGCAGTGATGATTGTTTGTCAAAAAAATTGATAATAAAAGTCAAAAACTTATTGATCACAATGAATCATTTTTTTTATCTCTTACTAGCTTCAGATGTATTTGGCTAACATCCCTTTTTTATTCTTTTTTTTTTTTATTATCTTGATCTTGAAAAGAGATATTAACTATTCGGGTTCAAAAAGGCTGCAAGAGATTATGATTAAGTAGTTTATGATCAATACAGTTTTTGACTTATTATTATTTAATAAATGCATTTAAAAAATTAAAAATGTATTAATTATAAAATGTTTAAAAATTTACTACATTTAGCAAGAATTTTATTCATATTAGTATAATGAAGTAAAAGTATATGTTAATTTGAGACATTTTTAATTTATTTTAATAATATTATACCTTATATTTTATTTTATATATTTATTAATATTAGTAAATAAGATTATTTTGTTAATAAGTATTCATTGATTAACATGGATTTTAATTACTTGTGTATCTTTGTAAATATGAATCGAAATATGCAGCTAAGCATTAACTAATAGCACTATTATCTACTACTAATACAGAATAAAGCTCTGAAAATATTTTTAAACGAAAAATATGAACTATGAAAATAAAACGAAAAGGTATAAAAGCCTCTAAGATGTTAGCAAGTGCAAAACTAATGATGCTTCTGCTTCTAAAATATTTAATAAAATCTACTTTCACAACATAAATTGGAACAAATACACTTTTTATTGACATCTTATTGTGTTTTGTATTCTAAACTGTCCGTTAAAATGAATAATATGTGCAGAGTATTTAATATTGAATAAATATATGTTTAAAAAAAAAACGTATTTATACGTACATATAATAATTTTAACAGACGTTTATTCCATTAAGGGGACACAAAAGGAACATGAAATAACATGAATTTGTACAAAAAATTTATACATAAAAAGATGCTTTTTTGATAAAACACATTATTTTATAGAACCAAATAATTTCAGATTGTTACATGATGCAATGTTACATGTATACGTGCATAAAGTGTATTCTATTTATTTTACAATATTAACAATGTATTCTCATAAGTGATAAATTTTTGTAACAATATGTATAATATATACATATTTTTGCCATTATATACCAATAACTAAGCATAACATTCAATAAGTAATTGAACACAGCATTCTCAAGATATACAAAAGTTCGTAAATACGCGTTAAATTAGGCAATGACAATATAAGATAGAAAAAATGAGATGTAAAATTTGTTGAATATAAGTATAAAAAGATCGGTTACGATATAAAAATGTGTATGATTGATTGGATGAATACATGAACATAATTGTTCAATCGAAAAAGAAATCGATGCGCATATCACTTATAAATGAATAAACGTATTAAAAAAGAAAAATCCACGTGTTTATGTAATTCTAGATTCTCTATCAAAGAAAAATGGAACAATAAGTATGTGATTTATGGCATTGCATTGCACGATGATTAACATAATGAATTTCTACGTGTATTCACAATTAATATTTTATTTTTCGGGGATCTGCATGGCAAAACAGGACTTGGTGGGAAGACAACGACAGAAAAAAAAAAAATGAATAAACAAACAAGAAAATAATTAATAACAACATTGAACTATATAATGGGATATTTAGCTACTACTGTTCCCCTTGTCACCGTTTCATGCTTTGCCACCACCACCGATAATTACGATGGTTCCAAATAAAAAAGGACTTTGTAATTGGTTTCATTCACGACTGATGATTTATTTTTACCACAATTCTAATTTTAGAAATTATAATTAAAATTGTTTCTAATTTATCAATTTTCACCAGATTAAACTAAATCTTTTAATTTAAACTACAAACTATAAAAATTTTTAAATGTACTATAAAACGTAGTTTACGTTTTTACCACTGTTATTAACATAGAATTAGCTAATTTTTGATAAAATTAATTCACTAAAATATAATATATATCTATTAATTTGCAGTCTTTCTATAGATAAAGTAAATTTGAAACAAATTACGCAAGTAGTCATTTTTCACTGTATACCAACGAATTGGTTACACATTAAAAAAAAATAAAAGGTACACCCATTTACTCACAGCATTTTTCTAATAAAAAAATGTGATCTGTTATTACAGGAAGTTGAATGACAAAATACTGAGGTGATTAATACAAACTTGACTTTTACAGAGGCTTAAGTTTTTAATAAAGGCACTTTTTACGATTTCATTAGGTCAAAGAAGTATGAATTCACAGAATTATTTGTAAAATTAGTAATTCTGAATATTATTATTTCTTATATATACTATTTATTATTTGGAATAAATACTATTTTAATATTTCATACAACTTGAACTACAAGAAAAATATTTAAAATTTAACTCATATGTGATATTTTTTAAGATAAAAAATACTTTATACTTAGTTAAATTTAAATTCATCAGAACTAAGATATTTAACAAAAATACTTCTATATTATTGAACAATTTTGGTGATCACATTTGTTTATCACAGAAACTTGCCTGCGCACAAAAAGTCAAGTTTGTACGAATCATTCAAACAAAACAAAAATTAAGAAAGTTGCAGGGTACACCTTCACTATCTATGTGATCAATCGATGCAATCAGTCGTTGACTTTAGCGCGCGTCAGCCGCGGGCTTACCTCGACGATGGCGCCTCTTGGCGAATCCTCGTCGGGTTGCAAAGTCGTCGGAGACAAATGTGGAGGTGATGCCGGAGGTGGTGGTGTTGATGCTTTTAAAGGTTGAGGAACTTGCTTATCTTTAGAAACTGACTTGATTTCACTATTTGAAATGGCAAGGATCTCATCACCGTCATCGTCACCATCGTCGTCCATTAAAGCCTCGCCCATGTTAACGTCACTGATATCATACTCCGATGAATGATTGTAGCAAATGAGATTGCCTGTTTTGGGATGCTCATGCAAATTCCCGTAAATATGCACTGAAATTTATTAAATTATTTATAGATAATTCAAAAATGAATATTAATATTAAAAATTGTCTTATTTGTTAAAGAAATTTATTTTAGACATTTCAATATATTTTTTTAAAAGCATACAGGCATTTATAAGATACTCTTGTTGCTAAAATAATTCGGTCTTTAGCCTTTCTCAATTTAATCGCATTAATTATTGCTTACATTTAAGTTTAAGATTTATTTATCACAACTGAAAATATGTACATATTTTCACAGGGATGTGTCATGCTAATTTAATTGATAAAAAGAAAAATCTGAAATACATACTTTGACAAAATGCATTGCAGCAATAAGCACAGCGTATACTTGTTCGTTTGTAGCACTCAGCACAAAAATGCCAAGGGCAGTGAAAAATTTGGTCCGGACCGTCTTCAATGGCAATGCAATGTGGATGATAAACTTTTCCACAAGTCTTTTGATCACATCGATAAGATTCGTTAGGATTTTCTATCTTTAAATTACAATTCCAACAAGTCAGATTCTTCTTATACCTTTAACAGAAATAAATAAATTAATAACAATGGCTATAAAAGATCCGATTTAAAATATTTTTCTAAACATACTTTTTAGGTTTTTTAACTTTTTCATCTTTATCAATTTTCTTTTGTTGTACTAAACTTATTGGCTGCTTAGGAACTTTTAAACCTATAAAACCACTGCAATTTGGAGCTTTGCAAAGACATGGTTTTCGTGTTTCACCATCAGAGGCGAGATTGTAATTGAAAGTTAACTCTTCACCAGTCTCTATATCACGTAACGCAAATAATCCAATTCTAGTGTCACCATTTACGGTCCACTTTTGCGTTTCACAATTAGGCTGACAAGAATGATCTAATAAATTTAAAAGCATTTTCATAAATATTGTTGATTTTTAAATAGATTAAATGTATATCTCAGCATTAGATTGATAAAAAAATAATTATTTAAAAGGGTTTTAAATTTTTATTCATTCATTATATTGAATACTTACTCATAAAACGGCTTAAATTGCCTTTTGGTTCAGCATCGATCATCCTGGAGTTATCTATTGTTAAAAAGTAGTAATTGTCGTTTTTTCTCTCCCTTTTCTGGGTCAGCCGAAGCCTATATTCCGCTTCGTCGATGATCTCGCCAACGTATTCTATTACAAACTGTCCTTCTTTAATATTCTCAAGAGTTTTCAGTCCCCATCCTCGTTCTTCCGTGTGAACTGGCTTCATCAATGGGTACTTTCTTTGCACAAACATTTGATTCTGACACTTCGTACCTGCTGGACATGCATCTGGACTACATTCGATCAGTAATATACGGTTCAAGCAATCCGAATCAGGAGAACATGGATTTGGCTTGAAAGGATCGCAATCGCAAGCAACCATACTGTCTACTTCGGGAATCTTTACATTTCCTACAGGCTTGTTCACCTGTTAAGATTATCATTGTAAATTATTTATGAGTTTAATATCTCGATGATAATACTTTTTTTAAATGTTTTTATTTCTACAAATAGTTCAGTTGTATTATTAAGCAACTTACTTTTAATTTAACATATGGAGGTGGTTTAAAATGTCTAGAAACTTCTCTAAATTTAGCATCAGCCCTTTCTTCAGTATAGCGTTTGTGATAAAATTTTGCTTCTTCCAAAGCGATTCTGAAGGAATCCTCTACCTTTCTAGAACCCATTACTTTTATGCTAGCATCTCCTTCTTGGAAGATAAAAGCTTTTCCTCTATCAATTAAAAATATTTGTAATTAAATAAATGTTCTTTTATTATATATTTTAATCAATAATTTTCATATTATACCTGTGTATCCAATAATAATCCTTAGAACCTAAAAACATGACGCAAAATTCGCCAGTTTTACGAGGTCGTGCTTCGAGGTTTGAAGGAATTTCTTGAGGATAACAAATAACAGCAGGCCACCACCTGTAACATCCGAGCTTTACCCACACAACCTCGCCGTAAAGTGGTAAACGTCCAGTTTCACAATCTTCGCACATGAAACTGCCGTCTGGTTCTTTAATAATGCCTAAACAAGGAAATTAATTTTTCATGAACCAAATTTTGAAATGTAGTTTTCAGATTTATGAACATAAATTAATTTATTCATTCTTACCTAAACACTCTAAATGGAATGACATAGGACATGTGTCGCAGCAAATCAAGCTTCCACCTTCGGTGCAGAGGAAGCACCAAGTCGCATTTACAGGCGGAGTAGGCGATTTGTAGTGCTTTGGGCAGATGATTTGATTGCCTGTGAGAATATCTGATCCGGCAGGGATGCAGGAGATTGAAGCGTGATAGGTTGACGGGCACCTGACGCACCGAGCGAACTTATCATTGGCGGCCCTTGGATGACTGTTCTGTGGATTATCAGAAACACAGATGTGGCACACGTGATACGGACAGGTGAGTCGACCTCCCTGCCACTGAGACTGGGGCCAGGCACCTTCCAAGCACTTTTCATGGTAATGCTTGCCGCAAGCTATTACTGAACATTTGGTTCTTTCGCCCTCGCGTTCTTGGCAGATAAAGCAAGGTGGTGCAACACCTGATAAGCAATCAATACACCTGAAATTGTCGTCTTCAAGTTGTTCCTTTTCTCTGCACTGCTTCACCTTTTCTTTAATTTCTTTAAGATCCTCTTTATAAGCGCTATTTTCCTCAATGTCACCAGCCTCGCTCGGCTCCGGGCTCGAGTCGCTCGGTTTCACGCAGTCTAGATGGAAGTACGAGTAGCAGGGGCCTTTACAACGAATCAGCTTTCCGGTTTGCTCGCAAATCTGACAGACCCGCTCGTTCTTCATACCCTTGAACAGATTATAAGGTTTCTTTTTTGTTTCTGCCGACGTCACGCCTGACTCATCCTTACTTAAAGATTCTTCTTTTTCCACTTTAGATTTTCTCTTTTTACCACTTTTTTCGTTAACCTCGGATTCATTGGTTACGTCTTCTCTATCGGAGGATTCTCGTCTCGCTTTCGTTCTTCGTTTTCTCGGAGGTTTTTCAAGGTTTTCAGATTCGACAGAAGTCGTTTCTTCTTGATCAGAAACTTCATACTTCACTTTCGACTTTCGTCTTCTCACAGATTTTTCGTTAAATTCCTCGTGATCGAAAAGTTCTTCGTTGTCAAGATCTGTTTTAATTCTGCGTCTTCTTGGAGTTTTTTCGGGTTCTGGTTCTGAATCAACGTCCTCCTCTTCATCTTCATCTATGTCTAACGAATATAACCGCATTTCTTTTTCCTGTAAGTAGTCGCCTCGATATTTACTCCTCTCTTGACTGCTCATATTCTCCCACACGTCGAGTAAATATTCTTTAATATCAGATTCTGTTGCATCTGGATCCAATTCTTCTGCCACTTCTTTGTGACGTTCACAAAATACTTCAAAAACTCCATCTTTTCCTAAATTTTTCCTTTTACGATATTTTCTTGTAATGGGAGCTTCATCACTGGAATCTTTATTGCTTAACGGGGGAGTTGGTGGCGTTTCTAAATTTATATCTGCTTTATTTTCTTCTTTTATAACTACTTCTTCCACTTCCTCAGACTAAAAAGTAAAAGATTGATTTATATAAAGCAATTACATATAGTAAACGAGTAAAAAAATATCAAATTAATACTGGTATTATATTTATAAAAAAATGAAAATAATATATTTTTCTGTAATACTTACATCTGTTTTCGATTTTTTGGATATTAACTCATCATCTTCTACCGTTTGCTTCCTTTTTTTATTATTTTCTTCTGATTTATCAGAATTTAAAGAATTTTTCTTTCCAGGAGAATTTGAACAAATGTCTTCAGAATTTTTCTTATTAGGGTTAAAAAGTTGGATCCTTGTTTCTATACTTTTCAGCATTAGTCCAGAGGCTTCAGCGACTGCATCGTCCCACTTGTACTTCATGGGTGGTTTGATAAAAAAAGCAGCCGCGTATTTTGGTTCTTTTTTTTTTATTTCAAAAGTTATTTCTTCTTTGCGTTTTTCAAATTCAGATAGGCCTTTAAATGGAATAACATTAGCAAAGGACACCCAGCTGTGGCGTTCTTTATCGGCACAGAATCTAACATGTAAAAAAGGTAATTTACTCCGACTTCCTATAGAACCTAAAAATTAAGATTGATTTTATTATTTTTATTTCTATATTAAATATTTGATTAGTACACATTATAACCATCTTTTATGCAAAATACAAAGTTACTAGTAGCAATATACTAGATAAACTTCATTAAAGTCTAAAATTATTTATTGACAATTTCCAAACAATTTAATGAGTACTTACATATGCACTAAAAGGATTTTTATTATAAGTAATCTTTAAATATGATTGTGGTTATATTTATACACTCCAAACTAGAGCTTCTATTTTCTAAGTAATTTAATACACCGAAATAAAATATTAGAATTTTGAATTATTATCACAGTATACTTGTAGTATTATTTTATTTTTATTTGTATTAATTACAGTATTTTTCTTAAGAAATGATAAAATAGTAAAGCACATTGCATAAACTGAGTCAAAGCATCCTTTTTCTTCACAGAAAATCAATTTTCCTTACTCAGTTGGTAATTTATGTTTTCATACTCTCTTGGTATCAATTATAATTAAGTTAAGCATACATAAGAAAAAAATTTCATTTGTTAGTACTCCAAAATTAAAAAAAATAAAATTAGTTAATATGAAAGGATATAATAAAATTTATGTAAATATTATTATTAAAAAGCTTTCTTTACAAAATTTGAAACTCTTAGATAAGTATGGACAAAAACAGTAAACTTTAAGGACATGATTTAGTATAATTTAACACATTTAAATTAAAAAAAAAAGTTCTATGAAAATTAATTATACAAAAATTTATAAAATATTTATTTTAATAAAAATCTATAATAAAATATTTGTTTTGCAATAGTAAAAACTGATTAATAAAGAGAATTTAATTTATAAAGTTTGTATTATCAAAAACAAATATGTGTTTTAATTCAAAATAAGTATAACTATTTATACAATTAAAGTAACGATTTTTTATATAAAATAATTTATTGTATTTATTTGTATATTCTTTAATTATATGAATTTAAATTGTGACATCTTTTATGATGCATAGAAATAGATGTGCACTTAACAATGTAGATATATATATATATATATATGTTATTTGCACTAACCTTTCTGTGTCACATACGACATAGATTGTGGATCAAGTGTTACAACACTTGGCCAAAATGGAAAGCTACCCATTCTAGCCCAGACAATTTCACCCAGTGTCCATGGACTTTTTGACTGCATATCTTCAATGTCGATTTTTTCTTCTATTGTCATGGAGCCATCGAGGCTAATATTTACAGAGTCATCCATGACACTTGATGTATCTTCTACTTTAACATTTTCATCTTCAAGGATAGTATCTTGCTTTGTGATCTTTGGCATTTTTAAATTCTGTAAACAGTTGATGCGACTTTAAGTTATATAATGCCTTAAATTTTATAATAAAAGCTTGTTATAGAAAATTAATATTCAAATTAAACTAATCAACCTAAAAGTAATGACAAATCTTAGTAATAAATTGCACAAGTAAACTTTTATTCTACTTTGTCATAAGTAATTCATACGACTTATTGCAAATACAAGATCAATTCTTTCGTACGTTAGAGTCACAGCTCTCTTAGCTCTAATCCGTAAACAACCTGCACATTAATAAAACACTAAAAACGACTGGCTTGTCAGTCAGCGATGCATAATTCATAAGAGACAAAGAGAAACAGTCTCTAAACGATACATGCCTTGGTATTCTCAAGCACTACGGTACTAGGAGACTTGGGCTTGATAGCCCTGCCGTAACGACTGGTGCCTGGCAAGAACCTGGCCAGCGGTGAGCCTGGCTTACTCTCATGCCTCTCCAACTTCACACTCCCAAGCTCTTCGGCTGTCGAATCATTCTTCTTAGCACCATCATCTTCACGCTGCTGATCCATCGCTCTCCTTCACGCTCATAATACACCTCACGCTCACAATTCCAAAAAATCCAAGCAATCCTCTCTCCTAGGAAAAATCCAGACACACAATGCCTTAGCACAACGCGCGTGGGTAACCTCGATAACTCAACTCGCGTTGTCACACCAGCAGGCCAGCTCTCTGTTGCGCACTAGAAAATTCTTAGGCTAATTCCCACGCGTGGCTGTTGGAGAATTTTCCAGCAGTCGCTCGAGGAGAGGACGCTTCCAGGCTTTGGACGTCGCGCGTCTGCGGACGTGTCTGTGCCTGCGTGACGCGCTCCGCTGCTACTGGCGAACAAAACAGCGTTTCCCGCGATTTTTGTCGACGTGCCGCCGCTTCGCCGCCGCTGGCTATAGTAGGCTATGCGGCATGCCTAGGCTCTCTCTCTCTTTTAGGTAGTAGAGATTTTTGGGGGTATACGTAGAATCGAGGCGCTCGGCACTTGTTTACAGTGTTATCGTAATTTCGCGCGCGCGCGACGAAATTCACCTCTCACGGAGGGTTTGAAAAGCGATCGCCGATTTTAAGACTTGAGTATGTGTGTGCGGATGTGTGCGTATATGAGATAGCGCGTGTTATTAAACGTTATTCCGGCTACGCGCGCGCGCGAGTATTTCTATATATGTATAATACCAGGAATAGAGTGTTTAATCTTGAGGCGAGTGGAAAGGTGGCGTTATTGGCGGGTGAAATGGACCAATGGGGGCCGGGACGCTTTGGTACGAGGGAACTGATTGGGATGCTGGGGATGTCAATTTTGTTGATTCGATTGAGCGATTACGAGGCGTTTTTTTAAAAGTTTGTTAAGCGTAGAGCGTGGGTTTTGATTAGGCTTTGAGTGCTATGGGTATTTGTTGGGATGATGGTGGGTTTGGAATGTGTTTGTGGCTAAGGGTGACGTAATCGATGACGCATTTTGGGTAATGGAAGTGAGGTTTGAGGGATTGGTTTGTTATTGATGGGAGTTGGGTGATTTTTGTGGGTGTGAGGGAAGCGAGGTTTGAGGGAGGATTTTATGAGTTTGTTTATTTTATGAAAATTGAGATAATGTTGTAGAATTTTTTTATTTTTTCGATGCATAATTATACATTGTAACGTAAATATTAAATTAAATTTCCATTAATGTTTTCTTTTATCTTTATTATTAAATAAATACATTTTTATAAAAAATAAATAGTTATGATCATTATAATATTCCATGACAAAACCCATAAAAAAAATCTTCAAAAAATGTCTTAATCTCGCGCTTCTTTACTCGCTCGATAAACCTACCCAAAACCCAAAAAGCGCCCGGTCGATAACCGATAATTATCATTACACACCCAGCTTTATAATCGCACCACCTGATCCATTCACCAATTTCCCTGAAAACCCATTGACCCCAACATTCCATTCACCAGCATCCCACAGCCAACAAAAAAAAAATCATAACCATCCTATGAAACCAAAGAGAAAATCCATAGTCACGCCCCTATCGAATTTTCCAGCCCCACTCCGTCAACTACACTGCACGGCCACTTCTCCATCCCAGCGCGCAAAGAACCGACAATGCGCGCTCTTTCATTCCATCAGCTAGCTGCACGCAAGGCCGATTGATCGACGCGCACACATATCCATCCAGCTCTCTCCGGCAGTCTTAACCCAACGATCAACGAGCGCGCAGCGATGTGAATTAACATAAGAATTCCGTCTCGCTGTTCTATACGCTTAGGCGATATTCTTATACATAAAAAAAAAACCCGCGAACCGGTTATGCACGCGCTTGGGTATATATATAAGTAGGTGAGTGTACAAGTATACAATCGATCGCTACAGCTGCTCGCACAAAAACACACACACAGAGAGATCCGACACATCTGCCTCTCACTCGACTCCAAGAGAGCGGGCTGGCAACGAGCTGCAGCGCGTTTTTACTCCGGAACGCTGGATTCTTAGTTTCACCAGAGTGCGGCTTTCGGCTGGGCAAAGGCGAGCGAGTGGTTTTTGCGGAGAAAGGATAAATTATGGTGGGCAAGGATGCGCCTGCGGAGGAGCTGGACGAGGAGGGACTGGCGCGCGTCAGGCTGATCGCTGAGAAGAAGAGGCAGCTCGATGAGACGGCTGATCAGGTGGGTGAAGTGTTTTGTGTGGATTTGGGCTGGACGATGGTTTTGCTTTTTTTGGAAAGTGGGTAGGTGGGATTGGGGGGATATGAAGTGCGTAGGCGCGGTGGGTGCTGCTTGATGGATTTTTGCAGTGCTGGTGGTTTGGGATTTTATGGATTTGTGGTGGAGGATTCCGTGACGGTTAATTGGCTTGAGGAGGGAGGAGTTTGATGAGCGAAGCTCTTGATACTTCGATCGCCTATTTTTAGAGGAAAAAATCAATTGCTCCGAAATGGATGGAGAGAGTAAGCGGCTTAGTGGGAGTATTGTAGGAAGTTGATTCGATTCTAGAAAGGAAATTTTGTGAAAATGTAATGCGAAAATCAGTTTTTACAATTGATTTTTTTTTTATTTATTAAAGTTAATTGAAAAATAATATTGGGTTCTTGAGTATTGACTTTATTAATATATTTATAATTGCAAGATAAAAACTATTTTTAAATACAACATGATATAGGTAGTTAAATGTCGGAATAGTTTTTATAATTTCGATAAAATATTTTTTTCGTATAAAAATTTTGAGCTCACCGTAAAGAAGTTTCTAGCAATCCCAAATCGATCGCCAGCTACCCCAATAACCGTTCTTACATCTATTCTTAAAAATTCAATTTTTTGTTCTCACAAATAATTAGCTATTAAACCAAAAAACCTCAACAAAAAAAATCTAATCCATCCTCTCTCCACAGGTGCGCCAGGAAATCCGGAGCTGCTTCGAGCGCCTAACCGACGCGCTAAAAGGCCGGGAAAAGCAGCTACTACGCCAGGTCGAGGCAGTCCACCGTCAGCAGCTCTCCTTAGTCCAATCCAACTCGGATCTGCATCTGCCTTCAATTTCAAGCCTAGGCGCCGACCTTAGTTCCGAATCCGAGCTTGTCGAGCGGCTCCGTGACTTTGGCAAGCTCGAGCTGTCCAACAGCATCGCGCTCAGCGACAGCGAGCCTTACAAGGCTGAAGAATACCAGGAGGCGGCTGATGACTATGTTAGCTTTGATAAGTCTCTGAAGAGCGAAGCCGAGGAGTTCGACGTGACCAGTGTCATGCGTAAGAAGCGAGACAGCGCCAGGATGCAGCTGGATAAGAATATCTTCAACTTCAATCTCAACTGCACCTCCTGCGAGTCTTGCAAGTTCGAGACGGATCTTGTTAAACCTGGTGGGTGCTGATAGGTTTGATGAGGCGGGGGTTTTGTTGGGGGTTGGATTACGATGAGGCTTTTGTATTTGAAATTTCGGGTTGTAGGGATGACGAATTAAAAACGGAGAGAGTTGGATTGAGAGTCTGAATTAAAAGGAATTAGTTTTCAGTCCGTTTTGATTTGTTTTCTTGTTAAATTTTTAATTGGATCATATTGGAGTTATGTATAAATTTTTGTTTTGAGAGTATATTTTATAGATTTTTATTGATTGGTGATAATAAGAGGCAAGAATTTAAAAAAAAAATTGATTTGGGTCTGGGTATTTTACAGTAAAAAAAAATATCAACAAACTTTAATTATAAAAATAGAATTGATTGAAATTTTTTCGTTATTAAATATTAGTTTGATTAAAAATGTTATTTGTCTAATTATGTTTTTTTAAAATAATTAAATCATCTTATTGTTCGCACAGGTTATCCCTTATTCTATCCAGTATCAACGAATGCAGCATCAACATCAAAAGAACCTGTGCAGAGTCCAATTACACCAGGGACAAGTAGCAGTTGCACAAGCTCGCCATCCGAAAAGTCTCCACCAATACTAAAAATAGAATGTGAAAACAATGCTTCCTCCGCAACGGATGTCGAATCTCCGATTGCGAACAAAAAGCCGGTGACAGTTGTGGAAGTGCACAGCGAAAACGTGTACTTTGAAGTCGAAAGCCGCAATAATAACGCAAACCACTCCACCGACGAAATTAACGACAATGCTTCCAAAACAGATAACGAATGCGCCAACGTTAAGGTGCAAGATAAAGTGAAGGAGGCCGAGCATCCGATACAGATCCAGCAGTGGCTCAAGCAAATCTTGGCCGAGACCGAAACCGAGCCGATTATTCATGAGATCGGTCAGTTCTCCAAGATACCAAATACTCGACTGTACCGCGAATTTCCCGTAGAAACGTAAAAGTCTGATACAAACATTAGAAATTACGTAACATAATAGGCTAGTGCGAGCGCGATGAGCGTCGCCAGTACCGATGGACGAGCACAAACAAAAAATAAGAGGACGAACCGCACACCGAGGAATTGCTCCAGTTTCTTATTCACCAGCTAGATAGGATTTGAATATCGACAACAGGACGTTTTGATTTACACCTTGCTACTTAAAAAAAAAAAATAATAAAATATAAACGATAATACCAAGTCCTATGCGGGGCCAATATTCCATTGATCATACGTGGAATGTGAATCAAGAAGTCTGATTTTCCATTTATTCTAGCTACTTTTAATCTATCTCGCTCGCTCCTTTTACTATTTACTACTGTTATTTATTTATTCGTAATGTTTAGGGTAATTATATTACTTAATGAATTGCATTCATGATTTGTACTTATACTGTGTGCTACATCGACGTTTGCACGCGCTTACAAGCGACACTTAGTTGCCTCGAATTCATGTTATACTTCTATTACGCTATATTAATGGTAAATTATTACTATGTAATGAATTTGTTGTGAATTGAAATAAAACGAAACTTGTCATCGATTGAAATATATCTTTTAATTCTCTTTATCGATAATACACGAATAATTAATAAGCTCTCTCGATATCTGTTCAGTTTCTTATTTGGTTGAATCTCGTTAATGCGCATGTTTCGCACATTTCGTACAAATATAATAAGTGCGCACGAGTCGCACCGAGAGAAAAATAGGTATGTACGAATATTTTGTACTATAGAAATAGCGTTTTATAAAAATAACGGTGAAATATTGGAGCAGTCTGATACGGGCAATACATTGTTAACATAATTCGACGTGGCACTGTTCTATTTTAAAATAATTCTTTAATATAGAAACTTGCTTAATAATCACCATAAATTGTTTCAAAAATTAAAATTGTCATTTAATGTTTTTCTTTTTGTTTTTTCCTATGAAAATATTATAAAATTCATGGCAATAGCAATAGGTAATTAATTATTCATTAGTACACATTCACCTAATTTTCAGAGTACAGAAGCATTGAGAAATTTGTAATGATCTACGACAATCCAGTATTTTTTTTTTGTAGAGGATTAATTAAAATCGTGTTTATAACACATGAATACTATTTGAATAAATAGCGCTATCGATGATACCAGATATCATCCGACAGAATATGTAGCTGTCATTACACTATGCTGCATTTCTTGTAGTAGCTTCATACGCTTCGTTACATAACAAACCATTCATACCTGACATTTTTCAAGTAACAGCCATACCTAAAGTACTTTTTCAATTCCATCTTAGTATCATGTTCATTCGATAACTACGTTTATCGAAGATCGAAAGACGAAAAAGTTTTTTAAGAGAGTAAAATAGTAAGATCAATTCTCGAGTTTTTAACGATATACAAGCTAACTTGACCTACAAAACAAAATCCGTCTTTCGTGACGCTGTTTTAACAATAACATTGCTCTTTGGCATTAAAATATTATTGATGGAAATAAGGCTTGACAAGTTTAACTTCTCTTTTTATCGTTTTAAGAAAATGATTTTATCATTTTCTATCCATACTGATTGTTGCAACTTATTATCAAGAAGTAAGCTTTTCGTTTTTTCTCAATCTTAAACAATAATACTTCTTTTATGAAATCGTAATAAGGATGAATATTTACAATCAGTTTAAAGTAAAATTTAAAACTATTCAACTTATTATCTTGAATAAAAGTGCTATCTGAATTCAAAAAAGGAACTGGTATATAGAATTAATTTCGCATTAAAGCTAGAGCACAGCTCGGGTCATAAAGAGGGTGGTGTAATGTGAGTGAAATTCGCCAAAGTTCTCAATGCATTGAGCTTCTTTCTAATCCATCATTTAAGCGATACTTGATAGAAGACCCAGTCTTCAAAGAAGGATGGGATGAATGCACTATCTTTTGTATATTTGACTGGAACAGCCAGCTGCGATAATACATCTTCATACATTTTCAGTGATTCTGGACAAGATGATCCATTTCCCTAATTATTAAGTTACATTATTATTTTTTTTCATTTTTCAGCAAACAATGAAATGTATAAAATGATTGCAACTTACATGAGTCATGTACTTTCCAGTAGGCTTCAAAACTTTCATAGATGAGTTCAAAATAAGTCTAATGAAATCCCAAGCATCTCCTTGAGGTGTTGTGCTAATTGGAATGTCAGTGAGGTCTCCAAAAACGTAATCAAATGTACGACCTTCATCAATCATGCGAGCTAAAGCTTTAACACAGTCTCCAACTATGATCTAAAAATATTATTCACATTTATTTAAGTACACCCATAATAAAACAATTTGACAAAATATTTATATTTAGATTTCAATATAAAACATACCTCATATTTAGTAGTCTTCCTTTTATCCAAGCAGTCTCCACAAACACTTCTCATGTATTGACTGCAAGCTTTCATCACAACATCATCAATCTAAAAATATAAAATAGATTTTTAAAATTTTTTTATATAAAATGAGTTTTAAAATTATTTTTGTAATCTTTATCGTTTAAACCTCTAGCATTGTAACATGTTTTGGATTTTCCTTGAGCAATTCCCATAAAAGACCTCCATCTCCTCCTCCCAAAATCACAATTTCTTTACCCTCATAGCACTCCTTGCCTCGTTGCATGAGGGTCTCTGTATAGATAAGGTCTGCCTCTGACATGTCTGGATGGTAAGTAAAAAAAATTGTGAATTAATTGCATATATATTTATTAATAAAATTATATATATACGATATAAGAAAGTTAATACTACATACTTTGTAACTCATCAAGAATCAACATGTTTCCAAGAGATTTTGAATGAACAATTTGGACCTTCTGGTATGGTGATCTGGCCTCAAAGACTAGCTTGTCAATGTCATATTCAAGCAATCTTTCATCTTTAAAAAATATATACTGCATTATTTTATAATTGTCCAAAACATTATTAATTATAAATATAATATAAGATTATGAACATAATAAGATTGCACCAAGAATCACTTAGATGAATAACATGCTGATTGTAAGTAGTATTTTTTATTTTTTTTTAATAACATACCATTGTTATTTTTTATACAATAGGCTTGTAGCCTATATATTGTTAAATAAATAAAAATATATACCAAAATACATAATTATAGATGAAAATTTAATAAAACAGGCTTACATGCAAGGCCTCAACATATTTTTAACAAAGACTTCACTGTATAAAAATGAATGAAACTTTATTACTTTATTTAAGCACTATTTTAAGCAAAAAACAAAATGTTTAAATTTATGTTATTTAGCAGTTGTTATTAGGCAAAAACATTTCAAAATGTTAGTTTTGTTATGATAAAAATAAACATGCAATTAAAAAAATGAACAGATGAATAATGTGTAAAATGCTTTGAGAATATATTACAGAGATGCTTAAGATGAAACAAACCAAGATTCTAATTTGTTGAACTAAAGACCTTAACTGTTATGCACATACATGGCAGCAACACAATGCATTTATATCATCCATCTTCCCCGACAATTTAACAGAGCTGCATTGAAAGCAATTAATTCAGTATTAAGGGGCAAATTTCAATTCTTTGATTAAAAGAAATTGTCCATTGCTGTATTAAGTTTTGAAACATAGTTTCATGAAAGTCCAAATAAGTAAAATTAATGTAAGTTACAGATAGGTGTTCCAACAGATAGAAAGATGTTTTTATTAAACATTCAAGTATTAGACATTTTATTAATTTGTTATATAGTTGTGTATATTATTGTATCTACGTGCAAGCTTCAGCTTAATATGTACTTTTGTTAACAGATAAAATTAATTATTTGACAAGGCGTTCTTTATTATATTCATATACCGGATACGTAATACTAACTCACCAGCGGTAGGAAAGTATCTCTCAAATGGGCCACCGCGTTTTATGGGAGTTAGAGAGTGTGATCGAGTGGCTGAAATCACTGACTGTAATGCTGTCTCCAATTCTCTGGCCGACTACCATATTGCCATCAAGCGAACCAGTAAATCATTAAAAAAAAATCCACCATATTCTGATTAAGGGTCTAGCTACAGTAAAAGTTATTCAGAAATTCTATTTTTGTAAATGCTTGATTTTTCAAAGATGATTTGTTACTTCAAACAGATTAATTAAAACAGATTTAAAAATCTTATAATGTAAGTGTTATGTATAATCTAAATTAAAATTTAGTTAATGATTTAGTTTGTTATAATGAGTAAATATTAAAGCTAATTAAACTGTTTATAATGCATAATTCTTAATTGTAGCAATAAAACAAAACTGAAAATGAATTAATCAAAATTATTTAATTTTTTTACACATAAATTTCTATCAAAACTTAGCAAAAGCAAATAGTTTTTGAGTTACTAAAAATTAGTTAAAAACAGAGAAACTGATGTAACTGATTTTTAGCCTTGACTAAATGCTATTTGCTTTATACAAATTAGCCTTGTATACAATTTAAACTAAATCTTTTCCTGCATTTGTTAGCTTCATTTAATTATAGATTACCAGGTGGTAAGTTGGTCTAATTAACAATAAATAAAATAAATTTTCACTTGATTGATATTGAGTAATATAATATTGTCAATTAAAATAGTCATAAGAAACGATTTATTAACTATTACTGATTTATCACAGAAAAATTAAGTAAGAATAAAGAAAAGTTCTTAAAAAAATCAAACATTTAAAAAACTTAATTTCAGAATAATTAACTGTATATTTCCCTTTTATTTTATATTTTGCCAGCTAATATCCTCTCCATTCTCTTTCTATTCACCATGAGTCCTTGAGTTTTGATAATTTAATGAATCATTAAAAAAAAAAGCACAGCAAAAATGAGAGATCCATACTTTATGAAACTAACTTTTGATAATTCAATAAATGTTTAATATTAACATAATTCTAATTCTAAATATAAATAAAAATGATTGTAATATTTGTATCAAGTGCTACGTGCACTATATGGCAGTTTCATAAATAGTATATAAAAGATTAAGTTCTAAAAATATTGAACAGTAAAATTTAAATTGTAACATATAAAAAGGTAGTGCTAGGGTATGGTCTAATTTTGCATTCTTAAACAAGCGATATGTATGTACCTTGATGATAGCAATACCTTTATGTAAACTAATATTAACCCTCAAATACAACAAAGGGTAGAGAATAATTTTAGAATTAGAAATTGCTTTGATTGAAAAGTGAAAATTAAAAAAATTTTTTTTTGAAAACAATGTAAGTGATATGCTAGACTGTAAATTTGGTTACAAGCTAAAGCAAAACTTTGAAAAATCCAAAATTTGCCTTCATGTAATATTTATGAATTCCTTACGTAAAGCAAGAATTGTTTTGTCTTTATCCAAGCAATTTAAATCACTTTCATGCATTTAAATATATCAATTAAACTTTTTAAAATCTTATAATAAAAACTCAATTTTCTTAGTTTGATTTTCACTCTCAAAGGGGGCCTAAGGAATACACAGTAAACATGACTGCTGGAGATTCCATGCTTTTGAGGGTTAATGAAATATGAAAATAGTGATTATAATTACTATTCTATGAGAATGATTGGAATATAAAACTCTAACACTCTTTATGGTTTATGATTGATTAAATAAGGATAATGAAATCGGATCGAGGCAAAACAGTTTCTACCTGAAAGGGTCAGATAGAGTTCATATATGGTTCCTCGTCTTATTGGTGGCAAATGTTTGCTGCGCTGGCTGTTCAAAGCTATGGCAACATCAGCTTCCAAGTTTGCCCATTGCTACAATAGTCTCTCTATTATGCTGTGTTCTTTGAATTCTTATTTTGATATTTTATTAAATTTGTTTATTGGTCAGGGAGCGGTGTTATAAAATAAAAGATCTAAAAAATTGCTGCCTGATTCATTCTCTACATAAAAAAATTTCAGGCAAGTAACTACTGAAATTTATATCAATCAATTTACGTAATTTTAACTCTTGAAAATTACTTTGATTCAATGCTAAAGATTACTATTTAAAATTATTTATATATCTGTAAACCAAATGATTGAAGTTAAGAGACCAAAGCCAAAATTTTACTAAGTAATCAAAATATAAACAGTTTTGTATATATGAACCAACATTATTTTAAAGCCAAAATTACAACACTTTGTAGACAAATGAAATCCACTGAAAGGTGATATCTAATTGTCAGTGAACAAGCTTCAAGTTATTCTTAATTTTACATCACATACAAGTATTATACATTTACAATTGTTTCAAGTGACCAGAAATATAAACTTCTGAAACCTCTTATCCAAAAATAAACTTCAGTAGCAAACAACCTTGCGATCACTTAAGAAATACTTCCAACAAAGAAAATCTTTGCCTAATTATTTCTCAAACACAAACGAACTCGTGTAACGAAACAAAATGTTCCTCTACATCAACGACACCCTATCAACCATCCTTACCTCGAAATTCAGCAGAGCCTCCTCTTCATCCCGCTTGTAGTACTCAATATTAACCGTAATCAAACCCTCAGGATATCCCCTCACAGTGATAATACTGCCCCTCGGCCCGGTGAACAGCACCAGCAGACTCCCATCGACGTTGGACTCGGTCAGGTGCTTCAGCCCAGCAAAGTACTCCTTGAGCACATTGGCAATATTGGACTTCAAATTGGTCCTCTTGTCCACGTCCATAATCTGGCTGGAGGGCACCGTGAAGTCGAGCAGGACCGTGTGTGCAACCATGGTTATCTCTTTTCCCACCTGTAAACAAAGAAAAGTCAGTCCTCGCCGTTTGCTTGAGCCGCGATCAATCGGCTAGCCGTTATCGGGCTCGGGCTGGCACGCACACTTCTAGCGCGCTAAAAACACAGGTGATAAGCAGCCTAGCAGCGTGACTGGCAAGGACTCGGGAAATCGAATTGTCCAGAGCGGGATAAGCAAGCCGTATTATGTAATTGACTTAATAAACCGGGTCAGACGTGTGTGTTTGTGTCGTCTAAGTGTGTATACGTGTGCCAAGGATAAGTGGCCCTCTCCCTATTCTGGATTTCGCGTTGTAATGTAACTTGCAGTAACACAGAGCGATATATACATACGTACGTGTGTGCGCGAGTGCATAGGTAGATATATAGATAGAAGAAAGGGCGAGCTGCATGTGCACTTACCTTTAATTGTGCAGTAAAGGTCAGAGAGCAGCGCGAAATCCGATAAGGCGCGTGTGTGTCTAGGATCGAGCCGAGCCGCTCTTTCGGTTATTCCAACGAAACTGAGTGAGTATTAGGCTCTGCTCCTCGCGCCGGGGCTGCTCTCTCTCTTAGATGTATATACTCTTCTACCTGCTCCTCATAGACCGGGCGCTCTCTCGCTCGGTCTGCGTCAGTGGGTAACAATAAAGTACCGCGCGCGTTTAAAAATAGCCTCGACCAACCGCGAGCGACTGTTATTCGCGCACTTACTGAGCGAGGGAGCTGAGCTGTGTAGGTAAAGTATGAGTATGTATATACCTGCGCGCGGAAGTAATCCAAGGGCTCTGCCGCGCCTCGGCGTGCTGATTCTTTATATAATATATGCCCGGATAAGATAACGGCGCGCGTGGGTAAGTGCAGCCGCTGGGTTGTGTTTTTTGTATTCTGCCTGGTGGGGTTAATGGTGCCGCTACATTGGAGGCTTTTTGTAATGTAGTCAACATCAACCTGCAGCTGTGCAAGCTTCGG
>JAPYZB010000067.1:0-34580 GCA_030522745.1 Eupelmus kiefferi | reverse complement strand
AAAAATTATTGCAATAGAATTCTCAAAACTCATACTTTCAGTCACATTTTTTTCATTTACTTCTTGTTATTTTTCCTATGATGGCGCAGCTACCTTAATTATAAGTTTAATATATTCTAATTACCGTTTAATATAGTCTGTCGAAAAATATGTGTCTCTTATTTTTTAATTCCAATCATATTTATCCATAACATATTTTTGCTTCATTAAAATCGTTGCTGGTTAGCTTACGAAAATTCCTTGTTGATATATAACAAACTCTTTCGTTGTCTATGCGTGTATTGCCAGAAAGTTATTTTGAAAACAATCAATATATTGTGCAATAATCAAATTTAATTAAATGCTGATTTCGAATTTACATAAAATTATAAATTATAATTAAATTACAAACGGTAATAATTTATTTATTTTACACTTTCTTTTAAACTAATATCAATGAAACTGAAATCATTTTTACTGGCATAAATAAAAACTTAATCTCGAAATGATATATTTAAACAATAGTTTTGAATTATTTTCAATAAAATTTTCAGGCAAATACAAATTATAAATATATTTAATATTTATCAATGACTAACTCAGAGAAATAATACACTGTTACCACTTCAGATATTTATTATATTCATACTTTTGTATTCATACAGATTATATGACTATAAATATTGATACAAGTTCTATTCTTAGGTTTCAGTTAATAGTAATTGCAAATAATGAGGTATTTCAATGTTTTATTCTAGTTTTTTTTTGCTGTTACATCAAAATATTTTATTTTACTAGGCACATAAAAGACGTATAATTTTATTCAGTTGTTTGCTGTAAAAATATCGTTAATATATTCGATGTTATAGTCGTACATTTATTTAATATAACTGTGATAAAAGCTGTTAGGCCTAAATTTTATATTTCTAAATATGTAAACAAGATATATTAAAATATTTTTGACATCGCAAATAATTTTATCATAGCTAACATTTTAGGAATACGCATGATTTTAATTGTTTCACATATTCAAAGAAAGAACTATTGAAGTATTACGAAGCGGAAAAAAGAAATTCTTGCAATTTTATGGTGAAAAGTATACATTTGATACAAAATAATAACAATGGTAGTAGTAGTAATAATAATAATAATATTAATAATAATAATAATAACAAAAATAAGCAAATTTGCTTTGACTAAACCAGTACTTAAAAATACGTTCCGCTTAAATTAGCTGCATTTACGAAAAATCAGTTCTCTGTGACAAAGACAGTATACGGTCTCCACCCCTTGCTCACTTGCATTGTTCGATTGCCGACATATTGTAAACTTCTCAGACGGCCGAATTCACACCCCCTAATCCAAACCGGCCGTTTAAGGCGGCCTTCCCCGTCGATCGTTTTTCCAGGTATGTGAATAGCACGTATGTATAATAATGGAATATTTCGACAAGCTGGTCATCTCCCCACCAGTTGGACTCATTTACGAGTACAAATAAGCCCTGCGCAGCCAATTTTTCTTCAGTGTTTGAAAAGGCACCGAGCCGACTTCATCTCATAGCTCTCTCAGCTTTACCAGTATACCAGTACTTTGGAAAAAATTCCAATTAAATTTTCATCGTCTTGTGCATCAATCCAAGTTCGAAAGATAGGCTTCGAAGAGAAGCTTACAAGTCTGATCAAGCAGAGAGAAGAGGAGTTGAACAAGTACTTTTTAGTCGAGGCTTTATTGGAAGAGATAAATCTCAGAATGTCAGACTTCAATCAAAACGGTCAACAGGACGACATCTTGCTCCACTTGGCGGTGATCGAGGACAATGTGGACGTAGCCAAGTTCCTGCTTAAGCACGGTGTGCCCGTAACCGGTCGGGCCGCCAACAAGCAGCTAGCCCTCGAATTTTCTAGCGACGCGGAGCACCAGAAATACGTAAACGAGACCCTAGACGACATCTCGAAAGACCCGGAGAGCGACAGCATCGAGGGCGAAAAACTCGAGGCGACGCTAGTCAAGACTACCACGGCCCTGCACCTGGCCGCCAGAAGCGAGAGCACCACCATGGCCGAGCTGTTGCTGCTCAATGGCGCCGAGATCAACGCCGAGATGGAAGGCGGCGAAACTCCACTGATCGTTGCCGTTCTGTCCAAGTGTCAGAACGCAGCGGAATTTTTGCTGGATCGTGGCACAGACGTGAACGCTCGTACTTGCTGGGGTAAGTCGGCCCTGCACTACGCGGCCCAGATGGGTCAGAAGTCCATGGTGGAGATGCTGCTGAAGCGAGGCGCTAACGGCAACGCTACCAGCTCAGAGGGCAATACGGCCCTCCACCTCGCAGCGGAAGCTGGCCATAAAGAGAGCGTCGGCGCGCTGCTTAAGAACGGAGTTGACTTTGCTATTAAGAACAAGAAGGGCGCATCCGCTCTTCATTTGGCGGTAGTCAGGGGTCATAAGGAGATCGTCGAGCTGATCCTGGCGCAAGGCGCCGATGTTAATAGCATCATGAAGAATGGCGAGCTCGATCTGACGCCTTTCGGTAAGCTCAGCGAAGAAGAGGAGAAAAAGGCCTGGGAGCTGGTGTCCAAGTATACTAATAAGATGAGCATCTTCAACTGGTACAGTACGATGGTGACCAAATTGTGCAAAAAGCCTAAGGATAAGAAAGGGGTTTTTCCATCAGAGGATGAGAAGAAACAGCTGCAGTGATTATCGGGGCTTCATCAGCATCGGCAAGCGGAGGCCAGTTGCGTATCAGACTGTAATTCAGAGGAGGGAATGCCTGCTTTTGTTGTATGATTCGAACAGATACAGCCAGGGGGTGTGAAATTCGGCCTAATAGCAGTGTATAAAGACGTGTTTGTAGGTTTAACTTTTGCGCGGGATGATTTGGTTTTTTTTTAAATTAATAAATACATTATGTATGTGATTGGTTTTTGTGAGTCAGCGGTTTGTAATTTGTAATTTTTTGTACGATATTACGAAATAATTTATCGATTAAAATTTATTGACATTGCGTCGTTTTAGATACAATTCTTTTTGTTGGGTTGGGTTAAAACAAAAGTTGTTAAGCGTACGAAAAACATTGTTTTACCAATGGACAATTAATTTTGCTGAAACTTTTTGTTCGTCGGTTGGAATAAAAAGCGATTAAATAAATCCATAATTAAGCATACTCTTAATATTTTTTCGGAAGCCAATGAATAAACAAAAAATTGATACTTTAATATTTAAGTTTTATTTTGGTATGAAAACGGTAATCGATAATGTAAGTTTTAGTACATAAATCGGATTATGTCTGAAATAATTAATTTTCTAGAATTTAGAAAGCGGCCTTAGTAATTTTTTATATAATGTAATAAGAAAATTGTGTTAAATAACAATAATCTGAAAAGTATGCGATTAGAATAATGACAATTTATCAGATGGAGAGCTGTATAGAAGAAGAAATGGCTCTCTGAAGGCGTACTTAACCGATTTATTTATTACAAATATTATTGTAAAATATCCGTATACAATGGAAATAATGATGTAAAAGAGAATCAAAAGTCAAAATCGTATTTCAAGGGTTTTGATGCTAAAATTAAAAGCGACCGTAGCTATTATACATGTCTTTGTAATTACATTTAAGTTTTTTATGCATAATTGTACGATAAAATAATAAATTTATGCAAATAAAATAAAAATTAATTTATACAAATAATCAATTGTATTAAATTTTTTTATGTTCTAAAATATTTATAAATACCATTACAACCCCAAACATACACTGAAAAAAGTGCTTGTTAAATATAACAAATTAATATGTTATACTGATCAAGTATTTTTTTCAGTGTAAGTAATATACTTAATTACTTTTTCAAAGTACAAGCAAGTTTTTTAGGCCTAAAACTTTTTCGTATTGCAAAGTGTTTATTTTAACTTAATAAGAAACAAAAAACATGGAGTTTAAAATTATACGTCTTTTAGAAACTTTAGACTAATATTAACAATTTTAAAGCTATTTTTAATACGGAGACCTTTCCAAAACGATTTTTGAGCTTATAAGACGGACGGAAAATATATACAACATATAATACTATTCTATTCGATTATTTCTAATGTTTTAAAGTGAGGAAGAATGTATTAGCGCACGAAATGCATAATCAATTAAAGAGTCAGGAGCAGAAAACAGTGCTAGTCAAAACAACAGAACTAGTTGATATACTGTTAATATTTTATTTAAATAATTTATCTTTCAAAATTAATATTTATATTATAAAAATTGCAACATTACTTTACCACAAGTGCTTATAATGATACTAAATGTTAGGTTTTCGACTTGTGTGTCAACTAGCTCTGTTTAAGCCTATTATGTAATTAATACTAAAATTCAGTATGCGAAATAAACATTGCTTTTAAAATCTTCGTATAAGTCGCTAGATTTTATATCACAAATGTTAATTATTACATTTAAAAGCAGGGTATTTTTTACTACAATTATTGTGCAACGAAAATAAATATACAGGCAAACTATATACTACAAATATAATCATTTATCATTGGATGAATATCAAGCTCGTGACTCTTTTATAAACCAATGATAATAGGTTCAAACAGCAGCGTATTGTAAAAAAATTAAAAATTTTTATTTAGTAGGTTATACATGGATTTTATAATCATTTATCATTATATGGAATACTTAAAGTAGTATTAGGATAAAAATTTCTTCTGTCAATAAATTGTGTATCAAAGA
Source organism: Eupelmus kiefferi (assembly GCA_030522745.1). NCBI lineage: Eukaryota > Metazoa > Arthropoda > Insecta > Hymenoptera > Eupelmidae > Eupelmus > Eupelmus kiefferi. The sequence continues at coordinate 29,875 of JAPYZB010000067.1, read as the reverse complement.
ACTGTCTCCCATAAACGTTTTTTTATAGAAATTATGTTTAGAGAAAAACATAATCGATTTTAAAATATATTAAAATTTTGAAAGGTTGAATTGCTAAATTATATAGTTTATTGCAGCAGAAATTTACCTAAAGTTGCAACTGAGTTTTTTATATTTAAAATGAATACTGTTGGTAGTACCGTAGGTAATACCGTAGGTCGGCGAAATAAAAATGCTACAAAAATATTTTTAAAGAAAGTTTATAAAAATCAAAATATTTGAAGTAGATTTTTTAAATAATCTAATATACAATCGATGCCGATGGTACAATATCATAGTAAAATATTATGACAGAACTGCTTGTTATTGATAACAAAATATGAAGTTTATGTTCATATATGTAATCATACAAAATAATATCGTCAATATATTATGTTACTTTGGCGTGGATATACTATATATACTAATACATTGTAACGAATAATTAAGATTTATTATTGTATGTAAGTCGCCAATTAATAATTAATCAAATAAAAAATTGATTCTTTTGTATTTCGTTTCATGAATAAATTTTTTTAGTTTCTTTACATATTTGTGAGTTTCAATTTATTCCTTGCACCTAAATATCTATAATCCAGCGGTAATATGTATATACATATATACAGTTAATACGCTGTCACATCAAAGGTATAGTTTTTATTTTTACAATAATTTTAAAAATAAATATTTATATTTCAATTTTATTTCTAAAGACAGTTATTTTTATTTACTTGCTATTTAAATCAAGAAAGAATTGTAAAGTTGGAGTATATATTATCTTAATAACTACATCTACCTGAACGTTATAATCCTTACGCAGGTAGTCAAGTGCATCCACAATACAAATACTATGTACATTACTTTAATTACTTTTTCGTGTATTAAAATTTTATGTAATAAGTAATTAATTTTCAATCTTATATTTAAAATTATGATTTTATTAATTATAAAATTACTATGCAAACCTTTTTATACTTGTATGTACTTTATTTAGTAACATTTCTTTTTCTTAATCTAACTTTTCTTTATCAATGTAAGTATATATTCTTTTTGATTACAAAATAATATTTAATTATAACGTTTCGAAAACTCTACTTAATATTATTGTGAGTTATTTAAAAAGCGATACAATCAAGATTATAGATAATAAAATATTGTTATTAAAATATTAATAAATTTATTAGGCAATAAAAGAAACAAAAATATATCCTCATAGTAATTCGATACTTTCTAAGCTAATATTTATTTTCAATCTTGCTATTTCTTGTGCATGCTTATAGTATTTTAATTTTATTCCCTCATTCGGATATAAAAAAATCAAATCTGTAATTAACACTTAATTAATGAATATCTTGATGGAAAAAAAAGAAAAATGTGAACGAGATTTTGAGGTAAGTTTTTCTTATTTAATTGCAAAAAGTCTAGCCTAATAAAAAATTATTAATTTATAAGATAAAAAATAAACAAATAGTAGCCACTTGACTGTTGATATATCTATCAAATACTAGATTAAAAATTTTTTATTTTTTCCTGTTTTGCCCTGTTCTGTATCTAATTTTTTGTCCACTTTTTATAATTCAGTTCTCTTGAAATTCGTAAATTCATTTAATATTTTCAATATTTGAATATTATTTATGTCAATTGATGGCAATCCGATCGCAGTCGTTACAATCTTAAGAAGTTCCCCCAACACATCGCATTAACAACAATCACTGCTGTCAATCAAAAAACAAACATAAACTTGACCAGATCCATGTGAAATCTTCCCTAAAACGTTGCCAAAATGTTTTTCGGCCTAAAACTAAACTTTCCGACCGCCTCAATAATCCTCCCAAAAACGTTACCAAAACGTTTTTCAATCCAAATCCAAACTTTTCCAGCCGCGCTACCGCTCACTTGCCGGGCTTCGTGCGCATCCTTTCCGAAAATCGCTGAGCGCTTTACAATAGGGCTGCTTCCACGTTATTTGTAAACAGGCCTGCGCATAAACCTCCCTGTACATTTCCTCGGTGCACTTTTCCAGCAACAGCATGTCCTTACATACCTCGGCCTACTTATTTCAACGGAACGCTTACGTACACTCCCACAGCGTCGGCAGCCGCCCTCGTATACCTGAGTCCCCGGCGGGCCGAAGCTTGCGCCCATCGTATACTTTTATTATTCAAAGAACCTCTCGGAGCATTCGCACCTCCAATTCATACGGCACTCGAAAAATCTGCATGCCTGTCCGCGTGGGAGGGAGTACATACAGCGGGGGGGTCCGACGCTCTGGCGTCGCTCGTTTAGTAACTCGACGACGCTCGAGACGCGCGCACCCAGCACCAACCGATCGCCGCCAATTTATCGCATAAACGCACGTATACACATTAGACAGTGAATATAAATATTCAATAAAAAAATCAGAACGCGGACGCGGCCGTCGCAGCCATGTCAACCGACAGCTCACGCCTCAGCGAGTACACCCTCCTGCACAGCGCCGTGCTCGAGAACAACGCGCTGGCCGTCAAGTTCCTGCTGAAGCACGGCGCCAACCCCAACGCCCGCATGCGCTCGACGCCCTTCCAGAAACTTCTCACCTGCGACGCGATCGCCAATCCGGAGATGCGGGAGCTCTTCTTCCGTTATCGTAGCTCGAGCTTCGGCTACTCTGGCCGGGGAAGCTTCTCGAGCTGCGGCTCGTCCCGCGGCCGCAGCCAGTCGAACGCCACGGAGCTTTGCAAGTTCCAGCCGCTGCGGCGTCAGCAGGAGCTGCAGCGCAGCCCCAGCCCTGTGCATCTGGCCGCGGCGAACGGGAATCAGAGGATACTAGGACTGCTGCTGGATTACGGGGGTGACGTGAGCGCCGTGGCGGAGGGTCTACATGGCGACTATACGCCTTTGGTGATAGCCATTCTCAGCCAGCATCGCGAGCTTGTCGAGCTTTTGATAAGCAGAGGGGCCGAGGTGAGCGCCGGGACGGGGAAAGACGGCAAGACGCCGCTGTACCACGCGGTGAAGAGCAGGCAGCTGGATATGGTGCAGCTACTGCTGAGAAGCGGGGCAGATCCGAACGCGGTGACGGAGCACGGAGTGACGCCGCTTCACGTGGCGGTCGAGCGCAAGCTCGTTGAAGTAGCTGAACTGTTGCTGAAGAACGGGAGCGAGGTGAACGCGAGGACGAAGACGGGAGTGACGCCGCTGCACTCGGCGGCTGTGAGAGGGAGCAGGGAGATGACCGAGTTGTTGCTGAGTTACGGGGGAGATGTTAGGCTGATTATGAAGAAGGGAGAGATCGACGTGACGCCTCTGCTCTGGGTCACGGAGAACGAGAGCAGGAAGATCAGGGATATCGTTTACAGGCACGCGATGAAGACCAAGGGGACTGGATTTTACGGCAAGTTCTTCAAGAAGATATGGAAGCAGATTGCAGGAAAGTAGGGGGAGAGGTGGATGGGACTTTTTTTGTAGGGGTTGAGTTGAGAGTGTTTCGCGAGTTTGATGATGTTTGAGGTGGAAAATTTATTTTTAAGAGTGCGGTGATTAATTGTCGATTGTACGAAATTCATGTTTAAGAATAGATTAAATATTTTTATGAGTACTTTAGAGATTTATTTTTATGCTGTTTTCAAAATAATTTTATAAGTTTGGAAACTATTTGATAATAATTACTTGAGTAAACATATATTTTAAGTATATTTGTATTTTTCCATTTAAAAGATTTTTTTATTTAGTTTTAAATTAACTCAGTTAATTTAACAAGAATAATGATTTTCATAGCTTTTTTATAAAGGATACGTAAAACTATTCTACAATCTAGTTTTAAAAGATTTTTTACATAAAATATTATTTATTTTATGTTTATTTGTACACCAGTCTAAATACAAAATGTAAAAATGTAAGTTAAAAATTGTGCGTTATTCTAATGTAATTTAATTATAAGAAATAGATTTATAAAAAAAATTGTGTAAACAAATATTGTTTGTTAAATTATTTAATATACATCCCCACCTACACAAATTTTATTTTCATAATAATAAAAATCAATAATTTATTCTAAGTTGCTACTATTTATGTAGATATGATGATCGTTTGGTACTAATATGGTTAGTTTGTGCAAGTTGTTTAAAAAAAATTGATCTACACCAAACCAGCTGTTTCTTTCAAAATGTTTACTAAAATTATGCGAGCGTTTTTGCTACTTTTTAACCTATAAGTACTTATTTTTCTATTTATAATAACAAAAAAATATCAAGTTTTCCAGTCAATCTATGAAGTACGTTCTTTGAAGGTTAACTTTTTTAATAAAAAAAAAAACAGTTTCATAGGTTATAATTATTTAGAATTAAATTTTGAAAACAAAAGTTACAAGATTAATATATGTTGTTTGCGGATAATTTTTTATCCTGTTGTTTACTTTTTTTTGGAACCGGAGTTTCTTTCTATCTTACGGCCAAACGATCCTTCGATATTTTTGCTAAAGTGCAACCAGAGATTATTGCTGCTGGTATAGGAATTTTCGGAATTAATTTAAGATCTGTTTTTAATGTTTATTCCCCGTTTTATTTTTATACGCTTTATCGTAAGTAAATAACAGTTTTCGTTTATCAATAATTATATGCCATTCTTAACACTTTCTAAGTTTATAACCAGCTTTTTTTATTATAAAAGAAATATCCTTTCGAAATGAAGTGGAAAATATTTTATGTGAAAAATGTTAATGTCATGATAATTTTTTTCTTTAAGTCATACATTAATACTTGAACTTTAAATTTTACTAATATAATTAGCTACATTAGTTAACGAATACATAATTATTACTAAGGAGAAGAGTAAATAATAAAAAATGAAAAGTTATATATAACTAAACATATTTGTTATTGCTTTAGCGGTTGATCCTTTCGAAATAGACGAAGAGTTTGATGATGTTAAAGTATGCAGAATCGTGCCACTCCACGAAAAGGTTTGCCGAGTTATCAGTATGGCTGGACTCGTATTCGCTATATATGAATCTCACGGTTATCGGAAAAGTGGCATATTCATAGTGTCTACGTTAATATATATGGAAATCCAGCATTATTTGAATGAAAGCCTATATCGTCAGTCGAGGAATACAACTTTTCACGTTTTATGGATGTTTGCTGGCGGATATTTTGGGTATACTATAGAGTACACGCATTAATTTGTTATATTGAAGTATTAAGATTTCATTATATCATATATAAAATTTTTTTGGTTCAGCTATTTAAAAAATAATTATTATTGTGCACTGTCGTACATTCCTTACGCAATTTCATTTGTTGCAATGGAACCAGAAGCTGATATGGCATGGTCTACTATGCGAATTATAAATAATTACTCGATGTTGGCTCATGTAATTTTAATATTAGAAGCTATTCGCGAAGCTAGAAGTATAGATTTATAAAATACATAATGGCTGAAATTAAAATAATGTACATGCTTTTAATAAATGAATTTTTATTTATTTATTCAAAGTTATAATATCAATAAATTAAAAATTTAATAAAAAGTTTCTTTTCTTGATCATTTGTATTTTTTATATTATTCTTAATTTTATACTACTTTTGATTAAACGTAAATAAGAAGGTAAATAATACAAAATTAATAAAGTATATATAGAAATTATATTTATAATTCATAAAAATTAATAATTACAAACAATCGTACAAATTTCTTCCTATTACAAAACTAATAATCTCTCATTTGTCATGAGCACTCTTGTAACGCAAAACAAAAAATTGTTTCTTTACATTCGATCGACAAGACACGCATTAATTTAAATACATCCGCATTATCACACATTGATCTTAAAAACTAAGAAGAACAAAAGTGTTCGGTAAAACATTGCAAAAATTGCTGCTACTTGTCATGTATAAAAAAAGAACGGTGTCTTTTGAAACAATGTTAATGTAAACGATGTCTTTTACACTCTCTCGTTTCTTTATTACAAATATTGCTTACAGTATTATTCCCTTAGAAAGGAACGCAGTGAAGTAACGTTAACTATTTAACATCAACCACCTCAATCAGAGTTAAACTAAATTTGATGGTTTGTGTTATATCTTGCAGTGAGTTAAGTACTTTTTTACTTACATATATAGCCATAATTTACAGACTTATGTGCTATAATCTCCTCTTTAATCTCAATAACAATTTAACATTATGAAAACGTTTTTATTAATACAGTGTCATCTAAATATTAACATAATTAGACAGACATTCCCGTTAAAAACCAACTACAAATTTTACATTATTAACATTAAACATTTACCATGTTTATTTAAAAAAAATCTCACTTTAAATGGTAATCATTAACATAACATGTATTTATTATTTTTTTTTAACTAATTATCTGAAAGCAAATTCGAAATTTATTTCTTGTATAAGAAAAATAGTTATCTCTTAGTCAGTAAAATATCTAAAGGTACGATGTTTAATTAAATTCCCTAACTACTGATCAATTTACTTCCATTGAGTATTTAAAAAATTGAAGTTATTTTCATTTGAGTTTCCTACATCGATAAATTATAAATGCATTTTTTAAATGCCTTTTCACTCCTTTCACTAACTTTGCAGCTATCAGCTTTCCATCCGCAGATGTTTAAAATCAATAATTTCATAAAATTGCTAAAACCATAACAATTTTCATTTGTTGCACAAATGAAAAAGATTCATGTTTGATTCTAAAATCATAAAAATTGCAATTTTCAACACAAATTTACAAACGTCTACACCTACACTTGAAAACTCCGATCTCTCTAACCCTAACACGCGACTCGCTCAAAATTTCGACTATTCCAAAGTACGTATTCTATCGTAAAAAAATAATTTTCCGAAAAACTATACATTTGATTAGTCTCCACAGCTGTGCACTTCTCGCATAAGTAACTTCATACGAACTCTCGCACACACGCGCAGCCGTAAAGTCAAAAGAGTCCAACGATCTCACGCGCACTACTCGCCCCAGTTGACCTGGCCTGCCAGGGGCCTCAGCCTCAGGCTGTTCCCGGGGGTCTCGTCCGCCTCGTATGCGGCGTTCGTGTGCGCGCCGTGATTCTCAAAAACGTCTTTGACTGATATCTGGCTGCTGCGGGTGGGTCGGGGCTGGATTCCCAGTGGGTTGCCGGTCACCCCGTAGATGTTGTTGGCGCCGAGTGTCTGCATCTGGGATTTGCGTCGCTGAGCTGCCATTATGCTGTTGCGGCGACCTTCGAAGGCCTTGAAGGCCTTCGTCGAGCGTCGCGTCGACATGTTGCGAGGTAGGCCTGCGATAAAGCGAAGAGCGGTGAAATATTGTATAAGTAACGATTGTATTATGGCTGTTTTAAAGTTTGATTAATTGAATGAAGTTCGAGTACGGATAAAATAGTTATACCTATGATACCTTGGCCTTCAGCCATGCTGAAGAACCGCTGCCTGAAAGCGACGTCCAGAGTGTTGATCGCCTGCGTCTTTCGTCGGCTCTTCTCCAGATTTCTGATGGTCTTGCGCCTGCCAGGTCCACTGCCGCTGCCCTCGTCGTAGTCGCCCTCCATACCGTCTAGCCTCTGCAGATCTCTGACTATGTCCACCGCGTGTTTAGACAACAGGGCGTCCTCCGACAGGTCCTTCGACTAGAGAGATAAAGGAAAATTTAGCGTACTCGGAAAAATGTGGATAATGTACTAAAGTCAAATATCAAAAGTAATCAACGAATCATACGAAAGTGCGGTTATGACAAACTTTTTAATGAACTATATTTTATTGTGAGTATAAAAGACAAAAGGATGGGACAATTACCTTCTTGCAACAGTACCAGTCGAGTGCAGTACTGGCCAAGATGTGAGCCAGAGTTCCGAAGCGATGGAACAACATAGCAGTGAACTGTATGACAAGAATCAGAGCGAAGAAGAATACGAAAACGAGACCGATCGGCTCGAGTTGCAGATACTCCTTTGAAATGTGCACCTAGAATTTAAAGGGAAATCATGAAGTTTATGATGTCGCTGAGGAAATGAATTTTAGACAGGTGTACACATAGCATAATAGTTTTCAATCGAAATTTCATTCGCTCGTTAGATCGATTTAAATTTTAGATCTTGAGTAGATTATTTGATTACCGCGTTTAATAAAAAACATTTAATAGAAATCATTTGAAATAATTAATTAATTTTTAATTTTAATTATTAATTATTATAAATTGCTTAGCGAACGGAATTTCGATTGGATCCAAAGTATTTCTAAATCTATATTATTGTATTATTAGTTAACAAGTCATCCTTATCAGTATTATCATTTTCTAATATGAAGAATTAAACGTTCTTATTTGACAAAGATAATTTGCTATAATATTTGAAATGACTTTCACGATTTAATTTAAAATGAAATTAAAATTGTTTATTATTATTATTATTATTCCCTGTATAACATGCATTAAACTTTTTAATAAATCGTAAAATATCTAATTTTTAAGTCTTAAAATGGCCAAAAAAATAATAATACCGATAAGGAGCTTACGAGTATCTATAGTGCTGTGTTAAAACACAAACATAATATTTACACACGAAGACACCTGGAAGCCCACCACAAGGGTGTGAGTAAAATATACATTTATATAATAATTTATAAATATGTAGACAGAATTATCAGTTATGTGGATACACAGGTCTCCAGGGGGGTATAATTGTGATTTTGGTCACCCCAGTGCATCCTCCATACAACATTATTAAAAGAGAATATTATTCACGAGCAGGTCTAATTAGAGTTAGACACAGACACAGGAGATTTAAGGGTCCAGTATAAGAATCCATCCAGCTGCCAGGAATAAACCCAATTAGTGTGTTTTTGTTGGGTACATTTTTTGATCGTTTATCGGTGCTGCTAAAAAAATATTGATCGAATGATAAAGATTCGAAACTAAAGACTCTTTCGTTTGTCCTTTGATAAAAAGAATTTGTGAAGTGATAGAATGTGCGTGAGTGATAGAAAAAATATCAAAACCAGGATTAAAAAAAAGATTAATATGATTTTTATATAAAATTCTCAATGAATTGAAAAGATTAATACATTATAAATATCATTATTACTATTCTATTTTTTTGTATATATTAATAGTTATTAAAAAAAAATCATTTTTACTCATGGTTTTGTATGGATGAATTTAATGAAAAGAATTTTGATATGTACACAAAAACGAAAAAGTACACTCATTTTATCGGTATAAACACCCGCGACCACGAGGGTATTAGGTGAGTTACCATCGTCTCCTATCAGAATTAAACTATTTCCTTGTATTAATGAACCTTTCGTCGAACCTTTTTTGTTATTAACAAGTAAAATACACCAGAGAGGTTGTGAGCCAGAAGACTGAGTGCAGTTCTAACGGGGTGCCTCGTAATAAATGCAAAAAAATTGTACATTAAAAAAGTTGTAAAGATAATTGAATAATTGAATAATTTAATGTTACGGTTATATTCCTCACCGTTAAAAATTTTTTTTACTTTCCAAATCGTCAAATTTTATGTAAGTTTTACATAATATGAATACGAGAAAAATACGCAATAAATGCGTTTGAAACATTTATTTTTTGTAAAATGGACTGATGTATACTGATGTACATACAACTTCAATTAGAAGTACGATAATCTTATCAATATGAAAAATAACTTTTGTTTAATCAAAGTTTATACTACGTTTTATTTGTGAGTTTATATTTATGTGTTCAAATGAAATTATGAATTTAACGACATATTTACATATTCATAGGTTTACGTAAATTCATCGTAAATATATCGTCAGTTTACGTATATGATTATATTTACGAAACCGTAGAAATTATGTAAAGTTGGCGTTAATTTTTTACGGTTTTCATTTCGGGAAATCCAGACGAAGTTAATAAAAACTAAAAAGTAATACCAATAGTTAAATATTTCCAAAAATGAAAATTCGAACACGAGGCACTCCTAACTAGGTTAGTCACTCTCAAGAACACCGATAACTGGCCTATACAGGCATATATTTTCTTTTCGCTTGTTTCGAGGCTTTCACACTCGGCGAAAGCCAGTACCTCCGAGGTCTCCTCAATGTAAGTGATGTTTGTCTTGACGCCAAGCGGCCAGACGACGTGCAGTTGGTCTTTGTTCAGCTGCAGTAAGAATACGATCAGTACGAACAAGGCATTGAACATTAAAAAGGCGAATACACTTTTGTTCCTCAGCTCGATCAGGTCCGCTGCGATTCTTGCCTGTTCTCGTCATTGCGTTTCAAATAGATACAAAAAAAAAGAGAAACATTGTCGCATTAGTATAGTAATCTTAAGCCCCGCTCGCGACACCTTGCTACGCTGGCTTTTACCTTCTTGCTGTTATGTCAATTTTGGTAAATTAAGTTAATGGCATTCGATCGATGCCGTAGCCCTTGTGATAATGCTTTAAAAAGCTTAAAGTCTATTTTTTAAATAATTTTTTGAATCACTTACCTTGCAATTATTTAAAAAACGTTCTTTAGTTTTGTATAATTCTTTAATGTGAAGAATTAGAATATTAATAGTTATTTAAATAAATGTTGACAAAATTTCTCAAGGGCCCAAAAGAAAAAGAAAGTTGCAAGAACGGTTGATAATCAGGGTAGCACGAGTCACGATGCGGAGCGCATTTTTACCTCTTGGGAACTTTCGTCATAGGTGATGTTCGTCTTGATACCAAAGGGCCATTTCACGTGCAATAGGTCTTTGTTAAGTTGGAGGAGAAAGACGATCAGGACGAAGAGGGCGTTGCACATAAAGAATGCAAAGACGCTCTGGTCGCGCAGGTCCTTCAAATCTTTGGCAATTCGCGCCTGTGTTTTTTTGGTGGCGCAAAAAAGGGGCAAGGGCCGAGTTTAGCATTAATTTTATTTATTTTTTTTATTTTGATTTTTATGAAAATGAATTGTAATCTTGATGTATTTTATGTGAATATGAAAATGTGAAAATACGTTGATATTATACTTTATTGCATGATAAATTATTGATTTGAATTGCAATATAAAGATACTTTCGATTTCAAGAAAAAAAAATATTTAAAAAATTTCCAAATTATTTCTTTATTATAAAAAAAAGTTTTTAACTGTAAATTGGATGTAAAAACTATTGTAATTTGAATAATTTGATATAAAAAATGATAAAAATTGATGAAATTGATTAAAAAAAAGGAATGTGTTCTTACTTACGATTTGTTGTTATTGGATCATTGCATATTCGCGTTTTGAATTTCAGTTGATTTATTGAAAATATAGGGTTCAAAATTATTTTTACCGATTTGTCAAAGTTATTGAAAAAAATTATCTGACACTTGGTATACCGTCATAAAGTAATATACAGTTTTAGTAAATTTTTAATTTTTCGATAGATCAACTGTTATTCCGGGACTTTGGTACCTCAGATTAAGTGATGGGTAATAAATGTTCTTCGAAACGAGCCATCATCGACGATTCGATTAACTACGAACTATTTTTATTAAGTTGTTTTCAGTCAATTTTATATCGTTTCGATTTTAATTAAAGGGTTCATTCGTTTACCATATATAAATGACAAAATGACTGAACGAAGGGTATTAAAGGAATTTAAAAAATGTAATAAAACTACATTTACATAAAGTTGTCAAATTAAAATTTTTAATGTTAATAATTTTTCAAGATAAACAAAGTTTTAAAATAACTTGTATCTATCACATAGAATTATTATACCCATCCGAATTTCTTAAGTAATTGTTCAAAAAAATATTCTAGAAATTACTGGTATAGACGTAATTAATCAAGCTAATTACTAGTGAATTATTTTTGTTAAAGTAATAAAAATATTCGGAGAATAATCTTATAATCATTAAAAAATAATGTGAAACCAAAAAATATAATTCCGAAGCGCAAAAACCGTTCCCAGCATTACAATCTTTAAAACTATAACCGAATCTTTAAGTAACCTACACAAAAAATCGAATCGTCAAGTAGGCCCGGTCGAAAACTAGCAATCCCAAAGACCATACCTTCTCGGCTTTATCTTCGTCAATCGGATAGAGATACTTTTCCAGCAGGTCCTTCCAGAACAGCTCCTCCTGCACAGACAACACCTCGACCTCTCCCTTCTTGCAACCGTCATCGTCAAGCCAGTAGGGCCTGCGCGACGGCGAGTCCACGTCCCGGTTGTTTTCCGTGTTCTGGCTAGCTATCGTCTCAGTATCACTGCTGTGTCCATCTTCTTCGGCTGGATCCTCGCCGATCGCACCGAGATGATCTGCCGAACGAGAGCCGACCGATGAAGCGCGCCTGCGTCCGCCCGAGATGTGCCCGTGTGGATCGACAGCTCTGTGATTGAGAAAAGGAAGCGATGTTGTTTTTGGTAAAAATGTTTTAATGGGTATTCATGTGATGATAAAGCGTAAAGAAAAGTACTTTTCGATGGTTTCTAGACGCTTGCCGAGCTGTTCGAGCGACTCGGCGATGGCGACGAGCTGCTGCTTCTCGTCAGACGGTTTGCCGTGGGTGCAGAGCATACACTTAAACAAACCAGCCAGCGAGATCTCGATCGAGCCTTGGTCATCGTCGTTACTACCCGCACCGTTTTGCAGGAAGCCGAGCAGAGACTTCTGCTTGGCTTTTTTCCTGGCTTCCTCAGCTTCTTTCTTCTCTTGCTCGAGTTCCTGATTAATTGGTAGTTATTAATGAGCTGTAGTGTTGCTTATCAGAAAGAATTTATAAATATAATTTATTGCTTCGCAGTCTTTGATAAGTAGAGAGTGCCAAAGAAACACGAAACTTTGCGAGATAAGTACTTAAATTATAAATAATTATAAGGTACTTATTATTAATTATACATTCAACTTGCTAAGACAAAGTCTAAAACAAAACTCGGCATCTCAATTGAAAATGACATTCTCAATAACGCGCACTCGGATCATAAATTCATGTCATCCCGTTGGATCAGATACCAACCACCCGACAATATAATAATTTAATATCAACTATTCGCACCATCACACTTTTACCTCGCCCATTAATCAAAAACCCCACAAACACAAGTAAAAAGAAAAAAACAGCAACTCATTTGACTCACCTTCTTAGTCTTCTTGGTCTGGACTTCGCGTGTGCCCCAGGTTACCACGTTCAGATTAATGATGGAGTAGAGGATGAGCAGCAGGTACATAGACGGAATGGAGAGCAGATAAATGAGGCCAGGCACGATACACCAAAACTCCTGCGGATGCAGGCAGGCTGCTATGAAAAACGAGCTAGATAACGATATCAAAAATATCGCCGACGGTGAACCAATGCCGTCCTCGCCCAGCTGAAGCGCCGTACCCACTATCACTGCCATCATTATCATCGCGTAGGCCGTCGAGAGTATTTGTGCGCATAGTAGCTGGAGATTTTATGTGTAATTTATTAAGTATAAATTATATATATGCGTGATGATTGGTTTATTGGGGAACGATTGACTTACTTGTATATTGGCTTTGCAAGTGAAACAGATGAACATAAATAGTAAAATAGGAATAATGTTGTAGTAGAAGCTCGTCCAGTTGTCGATTTTAAAGGCGGCGACGAAGGCTCCCACCAACATAAGGAATATCGTACCCGGACCCAAAATAGTACCACCTGTGACAAAGTAGGTTGATTAACTTTCATTTATTGAAAAGTATTAATTTGATTTAATTATGTCTAGCTTGATATAAATCATACCTATAAGCAGTATTTGGTAAGAGATATAAGGCAGTGATATATTATCGTTAATCTTTATCGTTCGTTTAGCATCCATCAGAAGATCCATGATATTGGCGATTGTAGACGGCACCCACCGACGACGTTGATTGTAGAATTCATTGAAACCTTCGGGCGCGTGAGTATACGCATCACTAGCAGCTGAATACTCGACCTAAAAATACGCCGAGCACAAGAAAATGTATTTAAAATCAGTCATTTGTTTAAAACTCGAATATTAAAAATCATATTATTAATAACACAATTATTAATAATTAATAAGAAAAATTAATAGTGCTCATGTACTTACCCGATAGCCTCTCTGAAGCAGCAGCGTACAGAGCCACCGATCTTCTCCCTGATCGTACTGCACGTAATGCCTCGCCTCGTCGGACCTGGTGGTGTACTTCTTCATAACATTGTCGTCCATAAGAGCCTTGCCTCTGAACAACGAGAAGCAGCCAGGACTACAGAGTACACAGCCGATCATGTGCTCGGTGGCCTTTTGAAGCCAATGACCAATCGCGTATTCGAACATCTGGTACCAGACCATGGGGCCGGAGCCGACAGGATGGATACGGCCGCAGGCGGCACCGAGGTTCTTGTTTTTCTTCATGAGATCGACGAGCAGCTTGACGGCCGCCGGCTGGAAGTCGATGTCGCCGTCGAGGGTCAGCAGGTAGGTGTTCTCGGCGATTACCTCTTTGCGGTCGACGCTGATCGGCAGCTCCATGAGACGGTGGCCAAGCAGGTAGTACATGTACATTACCTGAGGGAGAAATTGTTTCGTTTGAAAAATATGGTTAAAAAATAAATTTTGAGAAAATAAGTTGAAATAAAATTTTAAAACTTTCAAACTGCAGAATATGCTTATTTTTACTTAAACATTATTGAATGAACGTGACTTTTTTTCATAGGTCCATAATATTACTTATTTATTTCACGCTTTTTTTCAAACATAAGGCGCAAAGCAGTACACCTACTCTGATAGTATAATGACAAAACCTCTTTTGGAAGCGCAAACACTTCAAACAAAAAACAGCGCCCGCATTTTCTAACGTTAACTTAACCGCGATCCTTTTTTTCTCGCAGTCAACCACCGTTTAACACCAAATAAAAAGAAAAATCAACGAAGCTCACCTGGCTCCAGCGCTTCCTGTGACGGATCTTACTCTTGTCTTTAAGATGGGCGATCATCTTGGTCTTGCCGGGCAACGTCCAAGCTAGCCTACCGCCGTAGGGCGTCGGATATTTCTTGGGGTCGCGCACGTGCATGCGAGTCTGATGGACGTCGGAGGCGGCCTCATCCAGCGTGCCGACCAGCAGCTTTACGAAACGATTGACCTGCTGCTCGTTCTCGTCGTGATCGCACAGCTCGAACGCGTCGTCGAAGAATATGTGAGCTGGTTGCGTGAAATTTGGAAATGAGGCGATTAGATTTTTAATTTTATTATTGAATTTGGTTGATATTAAGTTGCAAAGTTTAGCATAATACTGTTTTAATAGCGAATAGAAAAATGTATAAAATATTTTTACGAATGTTTTAATAAAAATACGTTTTTTATCAAATTAATAATAGCAACTTTGCCTTATAAATAAAAAAAGATTTTAACAACTTAACTGCGATTGCGATATTTTAGCTGAACTAGCAATAATAACAGGAATTGCTATTATACAGCAAAAATTGATGCTAATCTAGCCAAATCACCCGCTATAATTTGTTATTCCAACAAATTATTTATTCATAAATAATTTTAAACGTATTAAATTCCATTGTCCTAACATAATTTTTTCTTTCATAAAAAGTCAAAACCCTCTCGATCAATCTAAACATCTCAACTTCATAGAAATAAATTTCGACAATTACTCTCAAACTCATAGTAATCCGGATCGACGACCTTGAGGTACTTCTGAGCCACCCTCCTAGCGCACTGATCTTCATCCAGCCTAAGAATACTCTTCAAGAACTCAATCATCTCCTCTCTATTCTCATGCCACATCGTCGCGCAGGCATAGATCCTGGTCACGTGGTCGCTGCTCTTGACCGCCGAAGGAGGCGTCGAGGTGCCGTCCGTCTGCTCGTAGATCGTCTCGTAGTCCCCGTCGCCTTTCTCTTTCTCGATCTCCGCCAAGTCCTACGACACGTCGAATCGAGGTCGTGTTATATTACGTGCGCGTACCAGGTACAATGCAAAGCAAGCCTTTCGTTTTCGAGGGTTTTTTTTGTTGGAAGGCGCGCTCTAGTTTCAGGAGGATAAGTGGGTTGTTTGGATTGAAGTTTTTGTTTGTGGTTAAATGAGTTGGTTTATTGTTGGAGGAAAAGTGGTGTAGGTTTGTCAATAAATATTGGTTGATTTGTTTTGATGCGCGAATTTATGGGAGTGAAAGATTCCGGTAGTTGCTTATAAGATATGATTATAAATGAGATTGTATGTAATTAATGGCTGCGTTCATTGGACGTTTAATAAGGAAAAGTTTAATTAGTAATTCCGCACGAGGTAGGAATGACGCGATGTCTTGCCGGAGTCGGATGTATCTACTTATGCAAGATATCTAGTGTTTATTTACATTTTCTTATCGCTTTTGATGCATTTAGTAAGAAGAAACAAGACTGATTAATTCTAACTGTATTTACATCTAGTAATAAGAATGGAAAAAAAGTATATCAATAAAATATTTACAGACAACAATAAATTTATATTAAACAATGAAATGTTAGCACTAAATATCTATAAATCATTTAGTATTTCAAGTGCGTTAAATTTTTTTAATTTTATATGTTTATTTTATATGTTACTAAATATTTTTTTTTAGGCATTAATAATATCGATATAGTAAAAATACTGTTTTTTCATGAATCGTTTAAATTCTAAATTATATAATTATAAAAGTAATTAAATTAATTAATTAAATTAATGCTAAACATATTGAAAATGCTACTATCAATAGGATCAAAATTCCGAAAAAAAATTTCCAATAGACAATGGAAAAAGAAATGCGAAAATCAATAAAGTAAAGCCCAGAACCGTCAGTCAACAAAAGGTTCTCTCACCTCAACTTTCACTTCAGGCTGATCGTCCCTCTTTCTGTTCAAGCCCATCGACTGGTCAATCAGCAGGCCATCGTACATCGGCACAACGAACAGCTTCTCCGTAGCGGCAAGCCTCTCACATTTGGGCGTCCATATGTGCAGAGTGAACCAGGTCTGAGACAGCAGCCAGAGCAGCCAGACCCAGCCGTACTGCTTGCTGACAAAGTCATTGAGGAAGTAGGGTGGTGGTGACTCGAAGAACAGATAATCGGGGATGGTACCGTGGAAGAAGCATGGATCGCCGTTGCGCAGACCGCAGGCTGCGATCAGCAAGGAGATGGACACGGGTATGGTCAGATTTACCGGAAACGCGTAGCTGAAGCCCTGGATAAGGATCTTGCAGGCGAATTTACCTGTGGGCGGAAAGAAGGGTTGTTTAGTTGAAATTAAATTTGTAAATATTTACTATATCTGTAATCTATAATATTGGAGAATTTAAGATGTAAGAGGCGCTCGTTCTAAAAAAACAGTTATGAGTGGTACAAGTAGAAACGTTCATTATCAGTATAAAAAGACGTGCTATTTTTACACTTACTTAGACAGTTTAGTACTCAAAAAGCTAAAACAAAAAGAATCAAGACTTACCGAAAATGTACATGAAGTAGCTCCCTAGAATGGCCAGCAGTAAAACGTAGTACGGTGCATTAAAGTCAGCATTGACGATTTCAGTCTCTCCGTTCGGCAGAATTTCCAGAAGATCAGGCACAGCACCGCCTGAAGTAGGCCTGATTGCCTGCACTGTGATCTTATGATCGCCAAACGCGGTACCAAACATCGAGAACACGTGACCGACGTTTTCGCCCCTCATGTGTAGAATTACCAGACTACTAATGACGAAAGCGATGATCTTCCAGACCGAGATGAAGATGTAGCTGAAGTAGCGCGTCTGGACCAACTCTTTCTTTATGCGGCCCAGCGATTTGATTATACCTATGTTAAAAAATGGAGGAATTATGTGGTAGATACGTATTAGAGGATGCTGATCAATGCTATACGAAAGGTGATCTTACCGATGGGACTCTGGATCGACACGTAGTTCTCCCACCATCTGCATGAGACGAGAATGAGGGAAGGCGGGATGAGCCATAACGAGGTATTTTTGCTATCGAGGAGCGGCCAGACGACGAAGCCGGTTATCTGGGCGGCCAGTGCTGCTAAGTCGACCAGCACCAACACGCAGCGTCGTGACTCGTCCTTATTCTTGTTCCTCGACATCAGTCCTATCAAATAAAGGAGTAAAGCATTTATTAATGAAATTTCATGTTTTAGTTATTTTTATCATTAAAAGATATTATTTGACGTTAAAACCGTTGGCGTTACCTAATAAACCAGGGATGAAGCAAACGCAGTTGGTCAACATAGCTCCTTTGACGACGTCGAGGTCAGGTAGCACAGCGAGGAAGAGCATAGAGAGTCCAATGACGTGGAACGTCTCCATGAGGAAGACGAGGAGAAAATGGGAGGAAAGTGGCTTCTTCCAGGATTTGAAGATGCACATACGGATGCTGCGGAAGAGTGTACCGAACTCGGGCACTGCGAACGCTATTATGATGCACCAGATCCATCCGACCCGCTCCTCTTCTGGTAACGTCACCACGAATTGTCTGTCGCGACCTGGAAAATTGATTGATAAGAGTATTAAGAAAGGTATGTTTATTTGGCGATTAATAAAATGATGTTGGAAAAGAAATAATCTATTTGAATGAACCGTCGGTATTGAAATGGATTCCAAATCAATATAGGATTCACTCTAGTCTAAAGTCGAGTAACAATGGTTTCGTAACAAATTTTTTTTTTTTTTTACAGGACACTAGTAAATTGATTAAAAATTCTTAATGTTTTATATAATTATTAGTTGGATTATTTCTAATCAGAATATCTCCAAATATAATTATAGAAATAAATTGTACTTAATTTAAGATTAATCATAAAATATCTTTCAGATATATAAATGCAATCACTATACAAAGTTCAATCGTGACTGTGACAGAGTTAATATTTTAAAAGAAAAAGTAAACTCTAAAGACGTAACGCGAAACTATGAACTCACAGAGAAAAATAATCATGAATTCAATAATTTATAATGCACAAACACGAGGAACGGATGTTAACCATTTACAAACGCGTGCCATTGGCGCTGCGCCCACGCGAAAGGCGAACAAAAGAAGAGAGTAAAACTCGACACGCGCATAAATTACACGACCGTTTTTCTACATTACTGCCTACCTACTAATTTCGCTCGTCGATTCTATAAATGCGCGTACAGCTGCGTACGAGAGAGACGTAGAAAAAATAGCCAGTACTCGGCGCAATCGAGAAAATTGCTATGTAATAAAGAGTCGAACGGGCGCATAAAAAAGGGACTTCTTCGACGATGCAGTTGGCTTATTACGAACACGGCGTAATGGCTTGAGTATTGTAATTAATAAATGATAGGCAATTACAACAGTTAATGATTTATAATTGATTTATTGGTTACTTGAATGAACGTTTTCTCGAAGTCTTTAGTTGTATTTATTGATTTTGAGCAACAATTAATCGATTTTAAATTAGTATAAGGTTGCAATGAAAATTATTTTGAGGCTTTCAAAACTAAAAATGCGTTAACTACAGAGTTTTAAATGAAAATGTTTGATATTTTTAAAATTACAAATTTCTTAAGAGAAGATTTAAGAATTTAATATAATAAGAAAAATAAAACCTGTATCTTATAAATTGTCTATAATATTTCAAATTAAGTGACTTCAAATACTTTTTGTTTTAGAGAATACAAAAATACATTTTTATTAGGTTTAAACTATTTTTCAACGTAAAGTTTTTTAAAAATTGATAATTAAGTGCAAAAAAAATGGATTCCCGTATTCTCAAAAATAATCAGAGTTTCACATCATCTGAATAAAAAAGAGATTAATTTTCAAAACCGATCCAAAGACACAATTACGCAACCCAAAATAGCTAACCTTTCATCTTTAGCGAGCGAAAGAAAAAACCTTTCTCCTCTCGCAATTCTATCTTCACCCAGACAAATACACAGACATTATTCAGCATGCAAAAAAATAACAGCGAGACAGAAAGAGAAAAAGGCCAAGCCATAAAGAAATAGCTCGACTCTCAGTCGCCTATATACATACACACACAGACACATACATAAAGAAAAGTGACAGAGCTCACTGTCGCTTACCCAATTGCCTGTTGCAGTAGAGTATGGTACGATCGGCCCTGAGCTGCGAGGTCATAAAGAGGACCGTCCCCTTGGCGATGACGCCGCTGCCGAGCACTATGACGAAGACTAGAAGGTAGACGACGGCTTTCGTTATCTGGACGGTGACATCGAGGCAGCGCTGATTTGCCATCGAGCCAGAGTCGATCTTGGGCGGCGGGTCCCGGAACACGTCCCAGCCCTTCGTCTCCACCACGGTTCTTTGGCTGGCATGGGCATTGGGAAATGTTTGATTATAATTGTTTGAGTGTATAGTTGACGGGCAGGATGAGTTGGAATGGTAATGGGCTGCTTTGGAATCTAGGTCGGTGTGGCTTTGGCAGAAGGTGATCTACGGGATTGATTCTGGGGAGTACTGACGGAAATCTCTGTGTGGGAGGAGAATGTGGGTCAGAGATTTATCGGATCAAGTCGGAAATTGATGTAATGAAGGTTAGTATAGAAAATTGATGGATTTGATATTTGAGATGGTTCCTTGTTGAGAAAGCTTTACGACAGTAAGAAGTAAAATTATTTAAAAACATGTTGGAGACATTGAGGCGTTTGGATTTGAATTACATTATTTTTAGAAAATTTGTGTGTGGGTGTATAACAGTGTGTATGTGCATATGTATTTCGAAAAAATTATGCTAATTAGTCATGATTAGCGATGATATATATAATTAATAAGAATCAGAGATATTTCAGATTGACTATTTTTTTAACAGTTTTCTTTGGTAAAAAATTGTGCATATTCTGAGAAATTTTGGTCTACGCATTTCAATGATACTTATCTAGAAATTCTGGAAATTTTTTAAATAGAATTTCTAGATAAAAGTTATTTTAACATGGGTCAACGAGAAATTCTGCTCAAAATATGCAAATTGATTCATTTTCGAATGTACGATAGAAAATATGGTGAAATTTTTTGATCATTTTGTAGTGAACGTTCTAAACAATTCTTTTTCTTTTTATATTTTAACGCAATATTCGGCATTGACCAATCAACAATATTATTATTAATAATTTATTCAATAATATTTTATTCAGAATATATTTCCTTTTTAAATTTAAATTAAGTTTGAGAAAGGTAACTGCCAATGATAGCAGTATTAATGCTGTAATAGTAATTGAACATTAAGAATAATGAAAGAAACTCCAACTAATAAGAAACAAATCAACAAAAATTCGAATAAGATATTTTTTCTGCGCGCGAGGATTTCAAAATTATAGATTCAACCTCTTGATGAAAAAGGTCATTGAATGCTAATGCCGTGAAAGTTCGTAAAGCACAGTTTCAGAAAGACTCGAACATCTCATAATTAGAATCTCATCATAACTTTAATAACCCAAAAACTATCCCCGTCTCCAATAACTACCTTCATTAACAAACGCCTCGAAAAAAAGCCAAAAAACCTCCGATGACAATGACATATACCAAAGCATCACGGAGGCATTCCATCATCTGGGTGAAAGCATTTGACTGGCTTACCTGTCGCCATAGTCCTGGCTAAGTGGTGTGCTCTCGTCGTCCGAAAAGTCATCGGGCCCGCCGCCACCGCCTCCGGGCACCGAGCCGTTCTGCTGCTGTAGGTGGCCTTTCGACATTCTCGCTTCTCAACAGCTGGAATCAAACGGAAAGCGTGGATATTGTAGTAAGGCAATCAGAAAGTCGAGGTGTGTTTTAAGTTGGGTTGATTAAAAATTTTGGTTGGGTTAATTAGTTTTTTAATGAGTCAGGGGAGTTTAATCGGACAGGTGGGTTTTTTCGGAATTCTTGTGGATAGCCGGTAAAAGTAATTTGAAATTATATTGTTAGTACTTCATTCAGCTGTTTGATAATTAGCGTTTACGTATATTAGAATTTTATTATATGGATATTTTGTTTCTTTGTGGATTGGATATAATAAGAAAAAAATCGTATAGCGAAACGGCAGGTAGAGTATCGTGAGAAAAAAATAAAGGGGTCAGACTGTGGCAACCCCCTTAACTATTTATATATCCGGTGAAAGTGACCTGAGCTTCAAATTTCTGCCGGGAACATAATATTTTGAGCAGTATACGAAAACTGCATAAAAGTACCGCGAATTTAATGAGATTCATCCGCTTAAAAAGTAGAAAAGAAAATGTATAAATTGGAAAAAGAATTAGAAATTTTATCAATATAACTGGTTATATAATTATCCAAGAGTTATTTCAACGAAAAAATTCAGAGAAAGTTCTTTCCTTCTGCATAAAAATTACTTCGAGCACACAAAAACAGATAAACTGTTCAGTTACGCAATGCATAGTTAGCAATCAATGCGGAGTCAATAAACGTTCATGAGAAACAAGTTCTTGTCTGAGACGAATTTTCATTGCAAACATGTTCAGTGTACAAGCTGATTTGGTATGTTCAACGCTTGAGTTCGTATTTCAAACGCCTTAACAGATTTTTGTTGGTAAATTAAAATTTTCCTTCACTTTTCTCACGAATAAATTTTAGCTTTTGAACTGCTACATTCTTGCAGTTATTCTTATTTTGTTTATCCATGGAAAATTATTTAAAAAATATATGCCAAAAGTTGTTAGGTGAGTTGTATATCAGACAAAAGAGATAATAAATTCAACAGTCAATTTGAGCTAGAAAGGTGATAATTCCCGAATCGCTTTTCACAATTGCCTAGCAATTTCACGTTAGACGATCGACATTTCCTTTCCAATAATCGCAATAAAATTTACAGTCTCAAATCGCTCCTTCTCACGGTCGAAACATTTCCCAGAAAAATCAGAATTTCAAGTACGACTCAAAAATCACCATAAAATATCCCAACCTCACGAAAACTATCAATTCGCCCTACAATCAAACCCACCTCTTTAAAACCACTCTCCCAAACCATTACCCCAACAAAACTCCCATCACCAAACTCCCTCGCAGAGCCAACCACACAAACCCAGCTGAACCGCATCATAAAGCAGCTGATCGCGGCAAAAACAAAGGCTCCCTCCGCAATCCTCCAGGCGCGCATCCATTTGTTAGTAAACACTCTCCACGG
The DNA here is from genome assembly GCA_030522745.1 of Eupelmus kiefferi. Lineage (NCBI taxonomy): Eukaryota > Metazoa > Arthropoda > Insecta > Hymenoptera > Eupelmidae > Eupelmus > Eupelmus kiefferi. The sequence continues at coordinate 6,825 of JAPYZB010000067.1, read as the reverse complement.
CTTAGCTCCTTATGCGGAAAAGGAGCGCGCACCGCCGACGAGAGCAGCTCGCGTGTGCGCGCTGCAGCTAACAGGCCTCGAATAGAAAGAGAAAGAGGCGAGAGCGCATCGCAATATCTGCAATTCCGCGCGCCTCTCTTCTTATGCCCGCGCGCTTGCGCAAGCTCCGAGCGCGCGCGCAACGTCTTTTTACGCCCGCCGCGCGAGCGAACGTTATATGTAAATCGGCGGCGAGGATGTGCGATTGGCGAAATCGAATGGGAGACTTTATGGTGATTTGGATGGGGCGTCAAAGTGCGGGAGTTTGATAGGTTTTTTTAGGGTTTATGGTTGGGGGATGGTTGGGTTGGTGTGAGGGTTGGATTGTTAGGAGTGGGGATTGGGTGGGTGAGGTTGGTATGTTTTTTTATGGTGGAGGGGGATTTATAGGTTTTAATGTGGATTTTAAGTGTTTTTGATTGTGAATGAAAGAGTTAATTAATATATTATATAGAAGAATTAATACGCATGTTTTTAATGGAATTTTGGTATTTACTTTTAGTGTATTTATTTGGCGTGGAAGTTGTGGGATAGCATTATATGAGCGACATTGTTTTTATATTATATGCGTTCAGGTTATTTTAAACTTTCACTTTTGCATACTGGTATTTGCTCGGGCAGAATAATAATTTAAGTTTGACGTCTTTTATTACATTTTTTCATAGCGAGTTTAAATGAGTCATTTTTTGTAAAATTATAATTTTACTCTAAAATAACTAATTTTAAGTTTTAGTATATAATGTACTAATTTTTTTCATTGAAAGTTACATAGTCCATCCATAGTTTGTGTATGTATATTTATACATCAATTTTTAACTTGTGGGGATGCTTTTCGTTTAAAATTATATAAGACGCATATATATATAAGCACGGGTTTCTTGTAATTTTTTTTAAACAGCATACGAGTTTTCTGAGATTGTACATTAGATAATTATGATGCAAGTATCTTAAACCAAATGTTTAAAATAACAACTTGAAAAAGCGTAACGATAGCCTTTCAAAAGCACGGGATCTTTCACAATTGCAAAAAAAATGCCTATTACTGTTATCCGCGTTCTTAATTCCCGCTTAAAATCCATACTTTTAAAACAGTCTCTACTTTACATTCCCAAACCGATTAAAATCAGCAATGCCTCATTCCTAATTAAACCCTCCCAACCCACCATCACCAACTTAGCGACAATTCCCATAAAAGGCCAGAACGTCGAATTACCATATCCCGAATCCAAGCAGCGCGAAATCACCGTTCCTTTGCGATTTCCCAACTCCTCCATTACAATCGTAAAAACTCCACCGTGCCATTTTTACCTAATTTACTCCACGACTCTCAATCCCAAAAACGAACCAGCAAAGCGGCCAGCTCGCAACGGTAAATTTCGCTCTATCGATTAAAACGTCAGTGCTCGGGCCGCCAGCGAAATACCAGCGCGCAACTACCCGCTTTTCTTTGCTCTATCTCGCTGTGTTTCGCAAAATTGGAGTATAGCGAGATCGTTGCGTGAGTACAGCAGCGGTAATTGCAAAGCGAGGCCCCTGCCAGAGCTTCGGGGCCGCCTTTGGCTTTTCCATCTGTTACCGGAGCGCCAGGCAAGCTTGTGTCTTAATTAATACTTGGGTAACGATACATATACGCGCTCTCGCGGCGAACAATGTGCTGGCAAGCACGCGACTTTGGAGAGCGAGTTTTTGCATGATTTTTATGTGGAGGTTGGGTTGGTTAGTGTGGAGGTGTGTTGCCTTTGGAAGGTGAATGGTTTTTGGTTGGTTTTGGGTGGAGTAAGTTTTTAAGTGGTTTCTGGTTAGGTTTGTCGGATTGGTTGTTTAGGGATGGGAGTTGGAAATGAAGTTTTTGATATACGACTGTATAATAAAATTTGGGGGATCGCGATCGTATTAATAATTATTACAGTTATAGCTACTGCAAATCCACTAAATAATATTTCTTTAAAATTTCTACGCATATTCAAATAGACAAACATACGGAAGTCGGCAAGGCTGAGGCTTATAACGTCAGCTCGCTATGTCTAGAATTTCACACGGCGACGTCATTCCACATAACGGTTTCACTTTCTCGAATCGCGCTGGAATCAAAATCTCCACGATTCTTCGCCATATCTTTCACAGCCGGCGCAAAAAACCATATCGTCCCCAATCTCCAACTCTCCTCACCCTCATCACCATAAAAATTCCACCTCTTCGACACTCGCACTATAAACATCCACAATCCAGCAGCGAATATTTCGAAAAAAGAGAAAAGGAGAAAATCAGCATCCGAACGGCCTTGGGCTGCCCACCATCTCGCTCTCCTCCCAAAAAAGCACCTCTTACGCACCTCTCGCACACACTTGGCTGTATATCAATTATCCCTTGGCGCCGGCATTCTCCACTCGGTGCCTCCCTTGGCCAAAAATAACAGCACCGGTTCCTAGTCCCGCGTCATCCGGACGATGCACCGATCTAACTTCTTTTTTTTTCTCTCGAAAAAGAAGAAGAGGAAAAGAGGAGAAGGCGAGTGCACGCGCGCGCGGCCTGAGATATATCGCGGAGCGCGCGCTCGGGCCCGACTAGAGAGAGGCGGCCGGTCAACAGTCGCGCGAGTGCGGCCCGCGCGAGAGAGCTGGTATAAGAGAGAGAGAGAAAAAGTGAAAGACTCGGAGAGTGGAAGCTGCTGGGTGGGGGAGGACGCGTGCTACGAGACGCCGCCGATCGCGCGAGCAATATGTTTCTACTAGTTCTTTTTCTGTCTTTTTCTGTCTCTCGGTCTTTCTCTCTTTGGGTGGCGCTGGAAAAATCGCTGGGTATAGTGGAGGGTTGTGGGCTGGGTTGGGAGGTGGATGAGGGTTTGTGAGTTTTGGGTGGGAGATTGAGGATTTTTTGGGAGGGTGGTGGGTTAATGGTTTTGAGGGATAATGGGTATTTTGTTGATTTATGTTGGAAAATTTAATGTTTGTGTTGATTTAGATGAAAAGGTTGCAAGGTAGTAAGGTTACGTTATAGAGTTAAATCCATATGGATCCGCATGGTGACTTTTAAAAATTTAAAAAGTTAATTTAACAAATCTCATACTTTTTACTTCTGTATAGTGATGTAACTTACTGGAATCTCGATTACCCAACGCAAAATTTTAATAACTTTTTTATCATTTCTGACTTTATTTAAAGTCTCCAGCTAGCATGATACCTACAGTTTTTTGCTAAATTCAAATTCTTTCTAAATCCTAAAAAATTATTTGCATATTCCGCAATACATCTTCCCTCGTACCATCAACTCCATTCGAATTTCCTAAGAACATTAATTCTTTAATCAAAATGATCGATCGATCCACCTTTTTCAAAAAAACCATCATCCGATCCCCCTACCCATCCTCAACACTTCAACTTTCAAAACCCAAACCACCAACCGTCAAATCAAACCCATCTTGTGATCTTCCTTCACCCAGACACCTCCGCCGGCTCTTCAAAGCAATAAAACTCCCGTCTGTAAAAATCCCAATAATCCCTGCGCGCGTCTCAAAGGAAAACTCCCTCCAACAAAAAGCTACAAAACTGCAAGGCAAACCAGCCCGGACACATATACACACACACGTAGCATCAAACACAGCAAAAAGCAAACAAACCAAGCCAACCATCGCAAAATTCTTTTCTCTCTCTCTCTCTCAAAAAAAAAAGAAAGAAACAAGCCAAGGCAGCTGCTCGTGTCTTTTGTTCGCCGAGATAGATCCGGGCTCGTATACACACGTAGTCGCGCTTGGTTCCTGGACTCTCTGGAAAGTGAAAGGAGCGCGTGTCGCCCGGCGCGCAGATAACGTAGCAAGGACGTCCAGTAAGCGCGCCGGTTGCCGCCCTCGCTACTTTGCCTGCGCGCGCGCGCCTTCCTTTTTTTCTTTCCCCCTTTAGACTCGCGCGCGCGCGGCGCACTGGCCACTTACGCGAGAGGCCTGCGCCTTTTTTTATCTCTCTCTCTCTTTCTCTTTTCCACTTCGGCCTCTAAGGCGCGCACTTACGCAAAAGTTCAAGCGGGGTGGGATTTGTTTGAGGAACGGGTGCAGTGAACTTAACGAGCGGGACCTGGCTGAGCTTTAAATCGCCTTTGCAATTTGTTATTTATTGGTTGGGTTGCTGAAGCTGTTTTGGTATTTAAGATTGATTGTGTGGTTTGTTGTTTGTTGGTTCAATAAATTTTTGTGGATAGACTTTTTTGGGGCTTGGTGTCTTGATAGATTCAGAATTGATACATTTATATTTACGATACCTTTGGTAAAATAATATAAATTTATGTTTTCATCGCATATTAAACCAAAAATTAATTTTCCAACCCACATTAACCCACTCTTCCTCAACCCAACACCATCTCCCTCTACATCTCCCACCAAAACCACATCCCAGGGTTTCCCCGTCCTCTTCCCAGAACTGTACCTAAAATCACCCACCACTCGTTCTTTTTGCGCGGGTACGATGACCACCGGCCAGCGCGTTCCGCTCATTTTCGGCTCTGAATTATGCTAATAGCCCCGCGCGGCTGACGCCTCTCCACTGTCCTCCTTCTCGCTCTTCTTTTTGCGGCCACTCGCAAGGCCGACCGGGCATTTTTACGACTTCTTTTTAGGGCCCCGGCGCATTTGGCACCTGTAGATACGCCGAGCTTTCGAAATACCCTCGCGGTTGATGATACGCCGAACATTTTTATATTGCGGATTGTGCGCTCGGTCTGAGTCATTCGCTGATTCATAAATATGGGATTTTTTTTGCTTTCGCGATTGACCGATTGTGCAAGGGTTAGACGGTGATCGGTATTGATAGGTATTTTATAAATGGTTTTTATACAGACATTAATGAATTCATAAACTACAATATGTTGTGGTTTATGAATTTATTCATTTTTTAAATTATTATGTCGCTCGCTGGAGCGCTATCTGGTTTTTCTATCCGACCTTTCCGGCGCGCACTGTTGCAACAAAACTGGAAAACTCGCGGTGAAGCAGATAAGCTTTATAAACTTATCAATAAAGCACATTCCCATATACTAAAAATAACCAGCTTTTAATAGTATTATAATATAACGTAGCCATACACAAACCATAAACACACGCCATAAATATATTTTACAAAAAAAAACCTCAAGATTTCACGATGCGTTTACGTAAGGCCGAAGCGCTTAAGCGCGCGCGCATCGACAAAAAGCCGGGGCTCGTTTCCGAAATCGCTCCTCGTTAGCCGCCTGATGGCCTACGGGCGCAAATGGAGCAAGACGCGGACGCTGCCAGCGATGAGCCGTCTATCTCGTTTTCCATTTCACGGGAATCGAGCCTGGTAATTTCTCAATTCGGGAAGAAAACGTAGTTTTCTCGGGATTTTATTTTTCTCCGCGGTTTGGGTTAAGTAACGATCGGGGAATTATTTTATTGGGAGTAGCTGATTTATTTTGTTGGTATGGAGGTGTGCGCTGGGTGATTAATGTGTAATTATAGTTTTTAATGAGCGGGGTTTAATAGAATATGAGGCTGGGGTAATAAGGATTTTGTAAGCGTATTAGGAGGCGTTGGTGTAATGTGTTTCAGGCTTTTTTGCGGGGGGCAATTTATTTCAAGTGAATCTTGGGTTAATGGAAAATGTGGAGTCGTTCCCAGGCGCGGCGCTTCATATTTTGCGTTATTTATCTCTGGCAATTTGGTATCAAATATGCGAATTTAGCGTATCGCAGAGAAATATATATAAGAGAAATATATGTACTTCTTTACTTTCACAATCGTACTTAAAGCTTGGAGTGTATTATCAGAGTTGAAATATTTATCTTGCACTTTTAGTCATTCTGTGGAACAAAAAAATTATTGCATATTCTGCGTACGCGTCCAGATAATTATAACGGCCATTCGTTTTCTTAACTTTGCGATGACTGTAAGGAAAGTTATAAAGGACTAAAAGTTTCGAGTCATCGTTGATTCACCTCTGGAAAGAAAGCATCATTTGCATAAAGTAAACATTCTCCAATCAGCAATTTCACTTAATCCCCACAACTCGTCACCAAATTACAACCTTCCACATCTCTTATTAACACTTCCACACAAAACAATTCAATAAAACTCACAAGACATCCACCTCAAATTTTCACAACCCTCCATCACCCCCACCATAAACATCTCAAAACAATCCACCAAACTCATCAAAAGCTCCCATCTCTCTCTCACCTCTCGCACGCACAATACCTCCAAGAGCCACCTCTTGGCGCGAGGAATGCAAAACGATCGCGAGGGAATTTCGCGAGTGGCTCGCGAGGACGTTGTCCTGCGGAGCTGAGGTCATCACCTGCGGATTCCCGCGGCGGCTCGTTCACCCTAAGCGCAGCCGGCCGCGCGCGCGTGTGGGTGCAGCCCGTGTCGTCGCCCTATACTCGCGGAATTTACATCCGTGGCAGAGCGGACGCTCTAAAGTGCGGGACGAGCTTGACTTGAGGGCCGAGGTTGTTTAGAGAGGAGGTAGAGGGAGGAGATAATTAAAGTGGCTGATTTGTGGAAAGTGCTTTGTTTGCCGAAGCTGGGCCAGTGTTTTACGGAACGCCGGGGAGCGTTAAAAGGGTGAGGAATTGGTGGGAGAGGAGAGAAGTGGAAATGGTTGTTTGTAGATGGCGAATAATTAAAGTGTTTGCAGTAGTTTATTGTATTTGACGTTTGAAACCGGTTTGCTTATTATACGAAATAGTTGGGAAAAATTTCTGAGAACTGCTGTCGCAAGTAGATTTATCGTCTAACCATACTCGGCATGCATCTACTGAATTAAAAAACTAACATGA
>JAPYZB010000066.1:0-35454 GCA_030522745.1 Eupelmus kiefferi | reverse complement strand
CATTAGCTTATATGGAAATAGTTCGCCAATCAATGGCCGATGTATCGCCCAATGTATTTACGATATTTCGGCGATGGCAAATTTTTTTGCGCGGGATGTCAAATAGAGTTGATTGGCATACATGACAACTTAAATCTTGTACTCTTTTTGTGCTTAACAACTTTGATACCCTGATCGCCATATAAATACGCATATTCTTATCACCAAAAGAACACAATTGATTATTTCTAAAAATTGCCCAAATTGCTCAGGACAAAAACAATGTACCTCTCTAACAAAAAAATTTGCGCGAAAGATCTTTACCTCATTACGATTATCGCATATCGTTCGCGAATATACGACGCGGTAAAAAGCAGAAATAGAGAGTAGAGAGAGGCAGGCGATATCCGATCAGTTCAATGCGATAAAGTCACTACTTTATCAATCTCAGATTCAGCCTCGAGTTCTCCTCAGCACCGCAGCGAGGACTCCGCCTCCTCGACAGTCTTCTTTCGCCTTCGGCGCGCCGAAAAAAAGACGAGCGGAAGGAACAAAGAAAAAAAACGAAAACTTCGTCGAGCCCGATAAGTTATCGGGAGCGCGAGCGCACGAAATTCTGGACTATCGTAAATCAAAGGGAATCGCGCAGTGCACAAGGATGAAAGAGAGGGAGAAAGGAGAGGAAAAAAAGTTGAAAGAAGAGAAAGAGAAAGGAAGGCTAGTATATTGTGCGCGCTTTATAGTCGGCGTGCTTCGGTATAATGGCTACTTTTTCATAGACCCTTACGCGAAAGCCGGGAAAGAGGGAATCGTCTAATAAGCGAGCTGGGTAAGTGGACGAGCGATGTAACAAGTAGACATTTCGGGTTGGATTGATGGGTAAATGGGTGGGAAGACTTTTTTTGTTTCTACTACTGTTTTGATTGAGATGAGGTTGGGAATAATTTGTTACTTAGGCTTTAATGTGTTAATGATTTCGTTTTAGATTAACAAAGTTGAGAGTTAGTTTCATTAATGTTTTGTAATTAGCGAGTTCTAACACCATGTTCATGACAGATTATGCATACAAGTTTAACTCGTTAGTCACATAATGGATGTATTATTATGAAATATAATTACCCAGTTTAGAAGAATCGTTAAAGATAGAAGATGAAAATCGGAAATCATTATTCGACCATTAATTTACATTTGAAATTCTTAAAAGGGTATAAAACTTTGGCCAAGTTATATTAACTACATTAAATTAAATTGCAAAGTTTAATTTTTTAATAATAAAAATTTAATATTAAATAAAAGTGTCCCAGAGTACAAAGTTTTAATAAATATCTGCAGCAAACTTTATAAAGTAGCTATTTTAACAAGAAATTAATAGAAAAGTAATCTGCAACTACAAATTTTTTCCTCTTTTGCCACATTCAAATTAAAAACTTATTATAAGTATATATTTTACATTAAATCAGACCTCAACAACCATAAAAATGACCTACGAGCCGATGTAACAGTTCCGCAGATCGCACATCTGATAAACACTATCTTTATCCCGCCTCCAGCTTCCTCCATCCCCAAACAGCCTCAACCCAGCGAATCGGCAAATTTCCAACTCTCAACTCCCATTCTGAAAATGGAAAGCTCCGTGTACACGCAAGCACGTCCCGGCATGCGCGGAGAGAGCACAATGTACGAGTCGTGGCGACACTTAAGAATCGGTTTTCTTAATTAAGCAAAGTGCTCGCGTCTCTACGTAACTGCATTCTCGGCACGCGCGGACGGCCGGCGCTTTTGTAGTAATCGACGGAACACCATTAAGTGTTGTGCGACGACGGAAAAGTCTGCGAAAAGTTGGCGCGTTTAGTCCGGCCGTGCGGAAAACTCGCGACCTCGAGCTTCTCTTGGTGTTTTATTTATTCGCGTCTGCTCGAGCTTTGGAGTGACTGTTTCCTATTATGTTTTGGATTTTATTAGGGGTAGTTGCTTCCTTTTTCTGATTACTTGTAGTATCTTTCTTGGTAATTAGAGAGTTTGGCGAGATGATGGTCTTTGTTAAGCAAAGGCGTCTGCAGTTTGAGGGATGGAAATCTGCGAATTTAGTGATGCTTTACTTTATGGAAGCGAGGGGCGAAAGCGTTTTAGGGAAACGGTATTTTCAGGAAGACCTGAGACTTGATGTGGAAGCAGCTTTTCTTATAAGTATTATGAATAACTTCTAAACAAGTATAAAGAAGTATTATTTTATTTGGAAAAAAAAGAATTTAGCTATTGTTTTAATTAAAAAATGATGTTTAAATGTTCTCTTATAAAAGCAATACTTATAAAAGAGACTATAATGCTTTATTCTGAAATAATATTATTTCTGTATCATAATAGGAAATGAAAGTTACATCCATTTTTCAACTTATTTTATAAACAATATTTATTCGTGACTCTGAATAAACGACTCTTTTTAATTCAGACAATGTATTATAATTATCAACTCATCAAAATCACATTGAAACCCGTAAATGATGAAACTTTCTCTGTCCTGAAAGCTAAAAACTTTTCAGTTTCTGTTGTCTCCCTTCTCTTTGCATTTTTTAACATTGCTTCACCTTTTTCGGTTTTTTATAAATTCATTTATTCTAATCTATGTTCCTTCCCTTATTTTTTTTTATTCTAACTTTTTTCTCTTCCTTTTCTTGTTACTCTTGTAGGCGATCTTTAAGCTTTCGATCCTCCTTCCTTGGTAATATCTTTTTTCTTCGCTCCGATTGTAGAGAGAGTTTCTCGTGTTTTCTGGGCACATACAGAAGTGGCGTTTGTACGATAGAGTAACTTCAGGTTTTAAACGTAAACGTTTTGACAAAATGAAGTTTTTTTTAAACTTTATCTTTATGGCAATAAAAAAGAAGGAAAATTTCGTCAAGTTCAGCTATTACATATAACTTTTTGAATAAAATCTCATTCCTTTTAAACTTTTCATAAAAAGTTACCTGCTTTATTATGCTATTGTTGTTGTTTCCTCGAAATGATATTAGAATCAAAGTGAAACAAATGCTTTCAGATGTTCTCTTGTTAGGAGTATATTGTTGCAGGTACAATAGAGTTAAGAGTATATATGCCCTGGGGATATTATGTTAGTAAGTTAATACGTCGTAACCTTTATTTATAAGATGAAGTTTTAGTAATCAGTCAATTACTTACAGCTACTTAACAATGCGAAATTTCTTGAAGTACAAAATTTAGTCCTATAATCAATATCAATACCGAACATAGACAAAATATTATTGAAATCTTAACCAAAAACATCAAAAACAATAAAAAAATAAAAACAATTTCAATCGTCAATAAACGTTCTCAACCAAACTAGAACTCTCCCTTACTACGCCCTCTCCAATCCCGGAAATCATATTAATGAGGCTTTTCAATTTCATCTCGCCCTCCCCAAAAGTTGTCGCATCTCTACGCTTTCCTCGCCTCTCTCTCTATTCCTCCTCTCACTCTCTTGGCCTCTCAGCCAGAGCTAAGAAGTTACACACAGCCAGCGCGCTCGCCAAGTCCCTAAAACTTTCGGCAACGTCTTATTCGGCTAGCCAGGCTCTAGCGAAGACCTCGGGGCGCCGCAGGCCGAAACTCGCGTCGATAAGTTTCTTGTTATCGTCGCTTTACAGGACAAGAGAGACGACGACGAGAGAGGGAAAGCTCGCTTACTCGCGAGTGCATGAAGCCGAGGGTCTGCGCGCATGCATATGCCGATCGCGGTCATTATGTAAAATTAATCGCGTTCGCGGGAAGTCGACGATGAACTTGCCGGCGTGACGTTTAAAGCCCGGGCGAGTTTAAGTTGTAGTGTGTGCGCAGACGGTGGGTATACACGGTTGGAGCTAAGGGAAACCACTGATTTGATTTATGAATAAATATGGGTGGGAGTCTTAAGCGGTCGTTGAGAGTCGGTGAAGGATGTTATTGTATTGGGTTTGTTGAAAAAGTATTTTTGAATTAAAAAATGTGTAGAAATATATTAGGCTAAATGTTTTTCTTAATTGTAGTCTTATGAATTTAGTGTTTTAAGTTTCTTTAATCATGTCAATGGCTGTTCGAAGAATACTATAATAAAATAGAACATGAGCATTGTTTACTAATTATAAAATTGAGTGACTCAAAAGTTTATATTCATACTTTCAATAATTATTACCGTGAAACATGTTTTTACTTAATATTGCGAAAATCTATATTTTCTTGAATTACTCTTAAACTATAAAAGCATTATAAATTCATTAACCCCGTACATTATTCCCGTAGTGCGGGAGTAAATGGGGTATTCTCACTAATGCACTAAAACGTGACCACTAGACTATAATAACAATTAATAAAGTTAAAACCGATTCCTAATATAACAATATATACATTATTTGTTTTTTTTTTAAACATATCTTTTTGGTATTTTCTTTAAAGTCTTTTTTTCTTTTTTTATTTCCATTTTAAAATAGAATATTGTTGAACGAAATAATTTTCATAAGTGAACAAAAAGAACATATTGCAATTTATGGTAATTGATAAATTGAAAACGACTCAAAAATACGATGTAATAAAAAATGTTGCATCTATACAGTTAAACCAACAGTTATAAAGGTATACACTTTCATAAGTATATTAATTTACCTCTTCGTAGACTTTTGGAAACAGTTACTAAAATAAATATTTTTCTTTCATAATTTTATAAAATATGTATTTAAAGAAGTTTAACTTTTCCATTCCAAATTGATATTAAAACTTGATAGTCCAATTTGATCTATGTAGTACTTTCTCAATGTCTGAAACAAATTTTTATAGCGTTGCCCTGATCGAATCTGATTGTATTTTCTAAGCATTTAATACCTATTTAACTTGAAGTAAATGTTTACTAGTTGCTATTATTTTTTTATATATAATAGTGATTTTCGGGGTTAGTTTTATGCTATGATACTAAATAAGTACATTAATCAAGGGTTGCATAGCAGCCACATAATCTAGTAAGTAGTAAATATTGGAATTAAAATACTTTGATTTATTTCAATAGTATCAATTTTTGATAAACTCTTATTCGAATTAACAAAGTTAAAAACTTGTAAATCTTGCTTATGTACTTGTACTATTATATAACTACTCATTTTATTATTCAATTCATACTATAAATTAAATCAAATACTTAATTTTTTCAAAAGCCTGAAAAATCATGTTGTTTTGAGGTGAAGTCGAGACTGGTATATCCAAGTCCATCAATGACATATTGAGCTCCTCGTTCTGTTACTGCTAATCGTAAGCGATACCTGAACGCGATCTGTTCAGAGAGAAATGGATCTTGAACATTATAAGGTACTATCACAATTAGATTTACTATAACTCCATTTTTACTACAAACTGCGCCAATAATAATTCTTTTGGTTCTGTTAAAAGCTCGTTGAATGTCAAGAGTTTTTATGTACGATATTTTAGATCTTAGATTAAAATTTTGTCTGCAACTGGTGATTGCCGGTAGATGCTTTGTTTGCTTTTGTGATATCAGACCCGTATGGTAGAACTTTTTATTGCGACTTGAGGTAGATACGCACATTGTACAATTATCGAAATATGTATTTTTTACTTATTTCGACAAGGTATTGTCAAGTATAATCTTCATAATGTTTCTTTATCATTGGTCAATTCTTTGGTAGTTGTCAGATAAGACTCAAATATTTGTTTCTTCATCTTTTAGTAACAGATAATTTTATTTTGAAAAAATATCAGTTTTCACGTATGTTCTACTTTTAACAACATTACAATTGACGTAATTCAAGCATTTTTTCCAATTTCAAAGCAACTTTCAAAAAAACTAAAAAAGTCGAAAAATTGCATCACTCTACTTCACGTCCATCTTCTTGTTCCACTCCCTCGACCGCATTCACCTCTCTCAAAGCTCGAACGAGAAAAAACTCAGGACGAGCAGCAAGGATCATAAAAGCTTAGCCTCAAAATTGGCGCATAAACCAGCTCTCCCTCTCCCTCCCACATTTATAACAGAGTTGCTCCTCGCCGTGCCTATCAAGCATCCACGACGTACGTCGGCCTGCGCGATTTTCGCAACTTTATTACGCGGCAGTTAGCAGCCGTCGTCGCGGCCGCTAAACATGCGTGCGCCCCTACAGGAATGTACTTTATTGCCCACGGCGTCCGTGGAAAATTACGACGTATACGGCTACTATATGCGTGTAGGCGCGTAAGCGAGTATGTGTGTGTGTGATGTGTGCGCTTTTGTGTGAGTGTATAGGTGTGTGTGAGTACATGTGCGTGAGTGTGTGTGTGTGTGTATGTGTGTGTATGTGTGTGTGTGCGTGTGTGTGTGTGTGTGTGTGTGTGTGTGTGTGAAGTGCACAAATTTTCGCGATGCACGCACTAAGAAGGGCAGCAAAGCAGGCGCATTTGACGTCAGTATGTATACGCATCTGGTAGTATGGTATTCTTTGACGAAGCCGTTTCGAGAGGGTGTACTTCTTTTTTAATGCTGCAAAAATATCATTTCAGTATTTTTTTTTTTATTTTCTTTTCTTTTTCTTTTAAAAGGCTTGGTGAGTAGTTCGTACGTTTGTTCATCTTGCTTGAGGGGTTTTACAGCTTCCTGCTTTCTGATGATTCCGTAATGAAGTTGTAAAAGAGAAAATCGTGATTATTATGCAATTACAGTTATATTACTTTGATCATTGTAAATAATGTACTTTATATATTTAAAATATTTAGGGATTTTATTTCTGCTCTATTATAGAAAATAATAAATTTTCGTCAATATTTCATAAAACTTTCATTTGTATTAGCTTACTTATAATTTTATAAAATATTTAATTTTCGTCTTGAATACAAAATGTCCTACACAGATTTAGCTTGATAAAACTCTATAATAATTTAAAGCCCTGTATCAAGAACATTTTTTATGACTATAGCTGGCCGTAGATAACTTTCATAAAAGGACTCGTTGAAATATAGTCACGGAGTCGATAAAATTTGGAGGTAAAAAAAGTATACCGATACAATTATTATCTTTAAATTCATTCGTACAATAACAACCTGAATTCTCGCTTAGCAGATCAACATATCGCCTTAATGATCAACAAATTTATGTCAAATTTACTCCGGGTCAGACAGAAATTGAGCACGTACCGACTAACGTCACTTTATTCCCCCTCGCTTGGTCTCTTTCTCATCTCAAGCTCTATTCCGCTATTTTAGCGGGCGCCAAGTACGTGGGAAGGAGCAACCGAAGTCAAATGAACTCTCATAACGAGAAAGCGATCCTAGTTTAGTGCCAAAGTTCACCGGAGTCTGACTTGTAGAATATTTGACATAACTATTTGCATGTGAATATCTTAATAAAAAGAGACGTGGCTTTATTTGATTAGGTATACAAGCAGAAATGTTAGAGCATTACATTCTTTTACGATAAAGTGCAGTCATTTCAAATATTTCACTTTGATCATCTTATTTATCATAACTTTTTAAAAAAAATCTGTTTTTGGCTTTGTTAGAATTTTATATAGTTAATATATCCAATAAAATTTGTAGTATAAGAAGAAGTTTATTACTAAATATTTGCAAAACTAATTATTAATTCTTAATTTCGAAATTTTTCTCAATCAAAATTTATACTGTGGATGAATATTTACAGAACAGAAAATATACAATGCGCGATACGTACAATAAGAATAAGCTTAGTAAGTTTACATCCTTTCAGAATACAATTTACATTCCTGTTCTTCGCTTCACGTCACTCAAAGCTTTAAAGCACGCAGCTTCAAACTTCAAATGAAACTCAAAACCACTTCATTCAGAGTCTACATATGAAGATAGCATATGCTGTTCTCTGTCTCATTCTCTTTCTGTTTGTATTCGTTTAATTTCATTTCACAATTATAACTTGTGACGGAAAATATTCATAAACTCAACAAAGGCTCCTATATATGGTTGCAGTATCAAATTTTATTGCTTAAAATAGCAACGTTTTAGCTATCTTAATTTTAATCATCATGGTCTTCTACAGGTGCACATAGATTAAACATAACTTTTCAAAATGAACAGTAAATAATATTTACCGAGAAGGCAAAGTTTGACAACAAAATTTAACGCATATTTTACTCATGAGATGCTTAATCTCTGGCTAGCCGTATATTACCTCATGAACCTGAATAATTATGGATTGTTAAATTTTTACGGTACGCGGTTTGCAAATATTAAAGATTCTAGCAGATTACCCATACCAGAGTTAACCTCGACTACAGATGGACAAACGTATTTTGTTCCCATAACCCACAGTGATAACGAAAATTCAAACTCTCCCCCGATACCCGTCATTTATTTACCATTACGCTCGAATAAACTCCTGAAAACCGTCACCGTACCACAACTTCATACGAATGCAGCCGTATATATCGAACTATTTTCCAGCTCTCCAGCAGCGATCGAGCCGGGAGCGAGAAAAGTCGCGAACATCGGGCTCCTTCGCGCGGAAAATCACACGCGAAATCCTTGGGAATTCCCCCGGTAAAGCTAGGGGATTCCCCCGCCCACTTCAATGCGGCAATGCAGGCTCTGGCTTTCTGCACACACGCATACGCGGCCAGACACGGAGGATATTTTATTCATGCGCGAACTTACGCTAATACACAGCGGACAAGAAAACACGCTGCGGACATTCGGTGCGTGTGTATTTACGGGGACGCGATGCCTTTTCATGTCATACCATTGAGATAGTAAAGCTGCGGGCAAAGAAGTGGAGTACGTTTGTTGTGTTGGTAAAATGATACGGTTTTGATGCACGTTAAGAATATGTGGAGAGAAAATATTTTGATACGGCTACATTTATTTTTTTTTTAAATTCATTGAAATTATCGACTTTTTTTCTAAAAGCAACGTGTAATACATCGCTTTTATCTTAATGTAACAAAAATAGTATTTTTGAATGTAATGACTGTTAAAAAAAACAGTAATCAATCTATATTTTGTTGGTAAAAAGCTGAGAATTGTTTTTCTTGTTTCTCTTACAACCGCAGAAGAAAAATAAAAATCTTTAAGCCTAAACTTCTTGAAAAATAAAAACAAATATACGAAAGCTGAAGTTACTTAATTATTTCTGGAAACCAAATATTATATTTGTATAAATTTTTGCTCCTAAATAAAAAATACTGATACTAGTAAATTTTGATGAAAGTATAACTTTTCGCACCTGCACTAAAGCACTGAATTATCTAAAAATGCAAACTTGAGCATAGCAATAGATTAACTTGTAAGAAATCATAAAAATATATTATATCGATAAGTCAACACTAGAGCAAACTTCAAAACAATTTTCTATGACAGCTGAACCTCGTACGAAAAAAGAACCAACTTTTTTTCGTCCCGCAGGCTCAATCAACACTTTCTTATAAAACCAAGCGTTTATCGCAGCTCGCCGAAAGCACTTCGACGCCATTAATTGTTAAAAGCTAAAAATAAAGTTTCGCGATCGTGCCCAGTGCACTTTGGATAAGTAGCAGAGTGCATTCCAAAGTTTCCAGAATCTTTATTTGAAGAATAGATGACTCAAAATAGAACTCCCTCTGACCGTAACTTTCTCTTGTGCTCGTACGTGAATCAGGGACGAACGAGGGAAATGCTGAGCGAAAAAGTTCCTTTTATGTTTGTAATTTCGCGAAATCTCCGTGAATTGTCATGCACCTGGAAAGACAAATTCTAAAGAGTCGTTTAATAAGTTGTGCTTTATAGTGTAGTAAATGATGATTTGATGTGAATTAAGGTTGTAAGTTTGTTTATTAGGCTATTTCATGAACGTATTAAGCGATATGATACATTTTTGTATAAATATGTTTCGAATTTACTTTTTAAAAAGTAATATAATTTAACAAAATTAGTATTCAGCGTTGAAAATAAAATATCAGAATTTCACATTGCAACAATTATTTTGTGAAAGTTTTACCTTGTGAAATATAATTACTCAAACACATACGTAATTCTTGTATCAAAAAATCATGTGACACTTAGACAATATACACACGAAAAAATTTCACAAATGCTAAATAGATTGCACACATCAAAGATACCGTGACAAAATTAAATTTTCCTGCCAAATAAAAAATGCACGCCGAAAACTGAGTATTACGTCGAAGCCGGTACGCACAAAAAGCTCCAAGAGAGCTAAATACGACTGTGCTTGGGTAAAAATTCGCGTGTGTGCTGGACACGCGGCGCTTAGACAAACGAGATTTCACGGATTTTTAAATTTCGCCCTCTTTTTCCGCGCCGCATAGTGTCCGGTGCGAATGTACGCAAATTAGATTCTCGCAGCCGCGAATTTCATTCAATTAAAGCTGGCGAGCGCTCGGACAAATCGTGACGAGTTCCTCTCTTCTTTCGCGGCTTTGTGTGCTTACTTCATCTCAGCTCATTTTTACGCTCGGCGCGCAAAGCGAGCCGTTCTTTGCGGAAACTTCGCTCTCATATGGGCGATCTATGTGAAATTCGGACGACCTGCTTCTTTTGTTGGCTTTTTATTGTTCTGTAACGAGGCTTGTTCGTATTATATATAGACTTTAGCAATCACATTAATGATTTGGCAAAAAAGTGGAGAAGGAAAAAAATTCAATTTCTTTATCATTATAATTAAAAAAACATAACTACAGATTCTAAAGGTGGAAGTAGACGATTATATAGTTTTATCTGATTTTTTTTTATCAAATTTAGAAAATTTAATTTGTTGCGTATGGACATGGACGTATATGTTTACGTAAGCGCATCTATGCTTATTTATAGTAACATTTTGTGTTAATTATAAACTTAAAACATATGCCATGTATGTTTGTGCATGAGCACGTGTCTCAACAAGTTTTTTTCACTTCACGCGCACTTTTCGCGCATCACTATTTGAAAAATATCCTGAAATTTACGGATCGGTACCCTGTACACCACACTCGCAATTTTTCAAATATTCTTAATTGTTGCTTAATATTATCTCAACATTAACTTAAGGGAAAGGGCTACAGAGTACGAGAAAGGGATTTCAAAAGCTTTACGAGTCGATTTCTAAACTTAAAAATGAAGTTCAGCACTCCCTTTTTTGAAAAATTATTTCTCTTTTAGCGGTTACAATATTCTAGATACTTGTCTTATAGATGGCAGAGCAAAAGACGATAAAAGAAGACAAAAAACTTTTTGTAACCTTTGGTGTGTTAAAAAATATTGATTCTTTTAAAAGTTATAATGGGCATCAATATATCTAAATGTGTTTTTGGCGTGTTTGAAATAAAAATTGTCTTCTCCACAAGAATTCGCCCTTCTTAAGAGTGTTTAAAAGCTCTTCAACAATTTCCATTATCAAAGACGGCTCATAACATATAGATTACAAAGTTTTTTAGAAAATGGTTAATTTTTACAAAAATTTTGATTCCTGATGCTTCTAAATTCGAAGCATCTTCAAATGATGCTATTACAACCACATGCTAAAATCTTCTCAACCAATGTAATAATCCGAAAACTTGAAGCAAGCATTTCTAAAAATCTCTTAAAGACATCTTACTTTAGTTACAGCACTGAGCTTCCTCTAAATATTTCCTTCGGTTTATGTACTAAGCAAAGACCTAGCTTATAATGTTTTTGTACTACATTACCAAGAAGCATTTGAAATTACTAATTTCTATTACCATGATGTACCATCTAAATGAAAAATTGGCTCAAAAAGATGAGCCTAGCTAGGCTCCCAAAAATGTCAATCCTCAACTATTTTCACTTCAAAGGAGAGGTGATTCAATTCAAGAATTCTTATCTAATTATACGTCTGCAAAATAACTGATTTTGAAAAAATGCACTAAAAATATATAATGATCAATGAATAGTATAAATAATTGATAAAAATCTTTTTGAAGTCGGTGCCATATTTCAAAGTACAATTTCAAAAAGAAGTGAAATCGACAAAAATACTTCCATCAAACGTTGTCACGGCTAGTGGACTCAACTTTTTTTTTAATTTCAATTTTGAAAGTTTTGATATACTGCGCCGACTACAAAAAGATTTGTATCAATAATTCATAATTTTTATAGATGGTTTTATTGCATCTTTTGAAATTGGTATCCTCTTTTAAAACTTTTTGTTATATTTATAAAATATTTTTATAAAAAAGTTATTTCTTTAAGACCCAGTCAATTTTTCATTAATGTCATATATAGAAGTATTATTTGACCTGTGAATCGCTTAAGAATATAGATGAAGAAGAATTTGGAACTTTTCCAGAGAAAGAAGTGAAATTGATCCTATTCGACAGTAAAGTATATAGAATGAATCGTGAAAAAATTTTGTAAGTTTAAATTTACATTCAATAAGTTAATAATTTTTAAAACGTAGAAAAAAATAGTATATAAATAAACTATTGTAGCACTAATTCAAATAGCACAGTTAAATTTGTAACGATGCTAGTTGGGCACCTTTTATGGCAAATATTTACATCGTTTGAACGACTATGTAAATACGCATTTACATAAGAGATATATTTTTAATGTGTGCAAATATACTGTACAGCTAAACCCTTAAAAACTACGTTTCTTCTCAAAATTACGGAAATGATAAAACTAAATTTTTAGTCTCTCATGATTTAGATAAGGAATGAGTTATCCCCATAAATTTTAATGAGATAAAATTGAATGCATTAAATTCCTAGAAGCCGTTCGATACCTCTTTATTGCATTAATTGGCTATGAACTAAGTAATTAAAAGTACGATTTGCGTGAATAGGAAACGATGTGCAGTTACCATTCATCAAAGTGGCTTAAGCAAAGTGCCAATTAAAGGAAAATTCGAGAAACAGAGTCTCATTACCCTAAATTACATCAATATACCGAACGGCCGGTATAAAGAGAAACGAATAGCTAATAAAAATCACTTACACCCGCCTGTATCGGAATCTATCTTGATTACAAAAAATATACTGCGCAGTTCAAAGAGCACTATGAAACAGCCGCCCTCAGAAATGAAATACACTTATCGCTTTCGTCGATTTTTCATTAAAATTCTCTCTTTATCAATTCGCGAACAAAAAAGGCGCCCTTTTGCATCGGGCGTTCCTCTACCGAAGTATCCCTTTATAAAAATCAAATCGCACTTGTCGATACGATTGCAAAGCTCTCCCTCTCCTCTCCAGCTTTGGCCGTATCAGCGCGCGACATCCCCTGAAAGCGCAATAAAAATAAGAAGGAGCCGAGGAGCCTCGGCGTGCGATATAAGTGAAAATCCATCTCTTGGAGGCCGTAAAACCCCATCTCCCTCCAGGTCATATAGGTATAGCCGGCGCGATACGATCGAGCGCGCGAGCGGCACTAAAAAGCTTGTTAAAAAGGAAGCGCTCGACTCGTCGGAACACTCGTTACGAGGCGGCCCTTTAAGAGAGAAAACGTGTCCACTGAGATTTGCGATAATGTCGCGGAGGGGGGAGGGCTATCGTCCCTACGACGGCGATAATTCACGCGCCGACGGAGGATAGATTTCTTCTGGCCGTACGGCAACGCGACCTCGGGGAGAGGAAAAAGCGCGAGAAGCCTTTAAGAGAACGAGCGAGAGACTTTTTCTTGAGTTGTGATTAATCGCGATGCTCCTTTTTTTTGGCGGCCGCGCGATCTTGGAGAGGTTGGGGTTCTGGTTTTTTTTAGGTGGTGGCAAGGGAGTTCGTCTTTAAGGGGTAATGTCCTGGGAAGTAGATGCATGTTGATGCTATTTAGGCTAAGTTTGATGGCTTCTTCGTAATAGCTTTAATTTTGAAAAGTGTGGAGCTAGGTATTTTTTAAGAGAATCATTAATTATCCTGAGATGATTCTTGAATAGCCATTTAAGAGCCAGTTAGAGGTTTATAAGGTAGAAAATGGACCTAAGAATAGTCATTCCAGACTCAAATGGTAAAATTTATACCAGTAATTTTTTTAATGCACTTGTTACATACTAACTAGATAGTTCAAATTCTCGCGTTGCAAGAAATTGCGATACGCGCAACGTCAGCTTCACCGAACGACCTTTAGATAGCCAGAAGAACCGAGCAGTACTTTTACCCGAGGAAAAGGCACATTCAGAACGTATAAAGCGGCAAGCAAGTCTTGCTAGGTAGGATTTTCTTCGATTAGCCCGTGAGTCGAGACATTCAGACGCCCTTTTAGATTAGATTTGGGTCGTGCCACTACATTTGTGGAAGAGATTGCATATTCCTAAGCGTAAGAATATCATACATTTCAAAGAAAATCTTATTTGACCCTTTGTGGACATACGTTATTTTTCCATACAGGAATTTTTGGAAGTGTATTCTTGGAACTACTTTATGAAGTGATTACTGTGTATAAAAGAAATTAATTAAGTAAATTACTAAATTCTTATTTTCCTTATTTTTTTGTTTTACTCTTATAAGTATGAGGAAGTATGGACTCAGCACGTTATAAGTCGCAGGATTATTTCGAGCATTGATCGTATCAGTATTTACGATTATTATCTCACATTTACTAATTATGGAAGCAATATTATTATTGCTTACTCATTTATTTTATTTATCTATTCATTTATTTATATATTTTGCTTTAGCCACAGAAATAAAAAAACTGATGGAAAAATCTGGTTGCCAAACATTACACTAAAATTACACTAAGAACTAACTTCAAAAATTAAACTTCTTAAAACTATATGGATCCAGTGCTAATAGTTTTTCTTATAAAAATTAATAAATCTTTATAGATCAAATAAATATTTTAAATTTCATTGAAGTTCATCAAGCATCAATTGCTTCTATATGAACTTCATCGCAGAAAACTTAAAGACTTTTCCAAATGAATGAATCTGCAAAGAAAAAAATTGAAACTTTAAAACATTGATTCAAATTAC
This sequence comes from Eupelmus kiefferi, assembly GCA_030522745.1. NCBI lineage: Eukaryota > Metazoa > Arthropoda > Insecta > Hymenoptera > Eupelmidae > Eupelmus > Eupelmus kiefferi. The sequence continues at coordinate 20,597 of JAPYZB010000066.1, read as the reverse complement.
ATGATTTTGAGAGGATAAAAGTCACCATTATAAAAGCACTTAAAACTTTTTCTGGTAATTATAATAAAAATGATCCTGAAATAATCGCAGTATTCAATTCTAATTTATAAAACTTAATAAGATATTTCAGAATTTAAAAAATACCGTTACCAAGAAAGTTCAAATGAATTAAAATGTTGGCACTAAGTAAAGTTTGAATTGCTGGAATTCCAAGAGCTCATAAAATCCTTTAACAACTTAAAACCAAAAACAAACAAAAAATATAAATAATTTTTAATAAATTAAACACCCAAAGATAAAAATACCCCAAGAACCCTAAAGTCCAAAGCAACCGTCTATAGATAATTGACCGCGCAGTTTAAAGTATATCATACACCCGTGCGTTCAACCACGCAGCGATTATCGCGCAACATTAGCCTCCTCTCTTGTTTCTCCCTCTCTATTTACCGACGCACGAGTTCTCCGCTCTCTCGTGTTCTCGCAGAGGGTCCGATAGTCTCCATCTAAAGGCAGCAGCAGCTCTGCCTCTGACGCCTGATTGATCGAGAATGTGTCAACTTTACATTATACCACCCCTCCCCATGGCCGGCCTGGCCATGTACACACACGTAAGCGTGCGAGCCGACTGGGTAGTGCGCTGGTCTCTGCCCGGCGCTTGGCTCTCGGGTATAATGTTTGATTGCCGATAAGCTGAGGGGCCGTGTGTGCCCGCGCCCGATAAGAAGTTATGCAATCGAGGATCATTGCCCGTGAACGCGGAGATGAGCCCGAAAAAACGCGTATAAGCTGCTTATAGACGAGCAGAGAGCGGCGACTGTCTCTCGAGAAAAAGGAGAATTATAAATAAATTGTTTACGATGTTGTGGAGGATGGCTGTTGAAGTGTAAGCTCGGGTTTGGTGGATCGAGTGGAACGAGCTGCATCGAGTTTTGTGTGGAAATTTTCGATGGTACAGTGAAATTAGAATAGACTTTCAGGCGATAGCTTGAATTTTTTGGATATCTCAAAATTCTTGAGGATAATTTCATAAGTGGGAATGACATTTTATTCTATACAGTTGCTTATAAATGAATAAGTATGAACTAAAATGTACTTTTCTGTATCTATTTGAAAATGTTAATATCTGTTTTATTCTTGGTTGTTCATTATGTAATTAGTTAATAATATGCGATCTTTTATTTTATATTTGCTTCTATAATTTTGAGAAATCTAACTGCTGCTGATCTAATCTCTGATTGTTCAGTGCTAATATGATATTGTTATTACGAAGAGAATCACAACAGATTTGTTTGATGCAGAACAAAACAGTTCTGTACAATTTGTAGTGTTTTATCGAATACGATGAAAAATGAAATACGTCATATAGTGTATCTTAGAAATAACTCAGTGTTAGATCCTAAGGGTGAGGCTGTTATCTATCTATAGGATAGAAAATCGGCTGGCCAAGTTTCATCCAATTTGGTGATCTGAAGTTCACACGCTTTCCTGTTAAGTGGCGGCTTATTCTCTACACTAGGAAAAGTCCAGCCTATAATCGCAATGAAATTTTAAAAATTATATTAAGGAGTTTTCGATTCTATATAATAATAGAATTGATTTCTAATAAGAAGAAGTAAAAAAAATATAATATATTTTTCTCATCGGGTGTAAAAGTCACATACAGATTAACATTCGACTTTACCTTTTTCAGTAAAAGAAATCGGTCTATTTAATCATGGAGAAGTATAGAGCGAGCTTTCAAATGACAAAGCTCGTTAATTTAAACTTCTCTCATTTACAGAAGACAGATAGTTAGTTATATCTGGGATGACAATTTTTTCATGAACGTCGTTGCCTGCCTGGTTGATTCCATTGTCACTTACGTCTCGAATCGCACGTTGTCGTAACGTTGTCTGCGGCGATCATAAGACGAACTACTACTCCTGCTGTATGAAAATCTCGACGATGAACGACGACTTCACTTATGAGTAACCCTAGACGTTGAGTATGCTGTCGAAGACAATGAACGATGTATCCTCCTCTGAGTGACTCTGGACGTCCATCGTGAGGTCAAAGAAGAAGAGCGGTTATGATACCCCCTTTTATCACGTCTAACATGATGTTTTTTAATTTTACGGTAATGGTAATGGTAGTTTTTTCTCATTCTAAATTGAATGTATATAAAAATCAAAATATTTATGAGTTGCTTTTTTACGTTTGGTTAGGCCGACACGAAAAAACGATATGAATAACATGAAGGTAATCAATATAGAAGACGCCCCTTTTGTTTTTTGTTTTTTGTCTCTCTGAAACATTCTTGGTCAAGTCACCCAACTCACGGTGTTATACTTTTAATCATGAGAACAGGGACCTCATATGATTTTGATCGAACTTCACTTACAGATAAGTTCGTTTAATCATCAAAAAATTAAAGCATTTAATCATTAAAAGTTTAATCATTAAAAGTTCAGCCTATAATTGTAAGGAAATCTTGAAAATTATATTAAGACGTTTTTTGTGCTATAAAATATTAGAATTGATTTGTGTAAGTTAAATTTTGTGTATCTACTTTTTCCAATTTGCAATTGTTACAATTAATTCAACATTAATTCGGGTTAATATATTTATACAATATAATAAATGTAGTATTTAAAAGCTGGAATTGGAACCATCAGAATGTTCATTCCTGATATTACTGTTTTGAAGTTGTATTAAACAATATTTGAATTTATATCATAGCTTAAAAGAGAGTAATGTTAGAATAATACCAAGCACTATATGTATGTTATAGAAATAGTTATGGATACATTCTATAAAGATTATGTATGCAAATAAATCATATTAAAGTGAATATCGATACACATATTTAATACACTTAAAGTTATACTTGATATACTAGGATTTTTCATGAATATTAGGATTTAGTTTTTAAAAAAAATAATTCAAATAGAAAAACTGTGTCAATTAGAAAACTGATTTGAGATCTTCGATTCTCACTAGATTATGCACCAGTGAATTAAAAGTTCAACTAAAGAGATTAAATAAAACGTTGATTAAGTAATAAAAGAAAGGTTATTGTTAGAAGATAGAAGAATATAGATGAAGATGGATCATAGAAATTTGAAAGCATAATATCATCCTTTGCATCGTAACTACATTATGTAAAAATAGGTCTTTCATATAATCTTAATAAACTCTTTAAACTTTACAAATTTGAAACTTATCTATGCATACATGCAGATTTTTTACTAACTCATATGTACTACTAAAAAATTTATTAATTAAGTTTTGACTTTTAAATAGATTAATTTCTGCATAAATTTTTACTACATAAAGCAAAAAATGAAGCAAAAGGTATTGATTGCTTTTTTCAAATGAGCTATAAAATGTTCAATAAAGGAGCGTTTATGACGTTATGAGATGAATCCTTTGTATTAAAATTTGGTAGGGGAGATTGAGTATCGTAAAATTTAATATTAAAACGTTATCGAAATTACCTAATTATAAAGGATGAACTAAATGTAAAATATATTCATAATTAAATTATAAAAATTGTAATATTTTGCAACTTTTGACAATACATTCTTTAATCAGTGATTTTATTAATTTTATTAAAAATGGCAGTTCAAGTATTTTTGCTGAATTTCATCGTATTTTTTCTAATTTCTGTAATACAAATATTTGGATAATTAAAGCTGATAAAGGAAATATTTTTTAACAAAATCACGCATATTTGAAATAGAATAGCTTATACCTTGGAAAGAAGGTTTTGTTTAATGATCTTAAGTTTTCAAATTCAAGAATCAAAGTTTAGAACCTTGTTTAAATCTTTCTCCGGGCAATTTAGCCCTCCCTTGTCAGTCCTTTTCCCTTAAAGATTTTAATCTATTTGACTATTTTGAGACGTTATTTAATAACAAACGAATAAAGATTCTAAATCATGTAGAAAATAATGAAATAGATATAAGTATGTATTTGTATCAACGTATTGCGGGCTCACTTCGTGCAGAAAAACAGAGAATAACTTACCAAGTCCAGTTTTTAAAATAGACTTTAGAAAACATAAATACTCTTAATTTTCAATAAAAATAGTAGCTCCTTTTTGAATATTTTTATATGCCTATTTTATATATTAATATTTTATATATATTAATATTTTTGTATATACTTTTTTTTTATATACAACTACATATAGAGAAAAAATGGTTTCTATTTGTAAAAACATTGAGTTATAACTATAGTTACATACATAGCATAAAGAGCAAAATGTCATTTTATTCTATGCAAGTTAGTTTTTAAAAAATACAATCTAGATTTTTCCAAAAACCACTTTTACAATACCACAAACATGAAAAAAAAAAAATTATTCAACTTAACGCAAGCAGTCCACAAAACAAATCACCCCAATTACCCCTACAACACCGCGAGTCAAAGAACGCATTCGCGCGTGGCACTCTCCATTTCGATGAACTTGCCCCCCTCGACCGAACGAAAGACGATGCCGAAGTGATTTGCACCTACACACGCGTACGTCAAGGCCGCGCGCTCGGCCGCCGTGTGGCCTTCTGCAAATTGCGAATGCGGTCTGCGGCCGCATATTCGCGCTCGCGCGCAGCACGCGAGCAAACCGCAACTCGTAATCCGCGGGCGCGCGCGCGTCGAATCAAAGACAGGTATATACGAGGCTGGAAGGAGAAAGTGGGTGGGAGAACGATCCCGAAGGCGATTCGATACACCGCACCGGCGCAGGTGAAGAGGAGGTTGTTAGGGGCTGGAGAGTTTTTGGGATAGTGTTACAGGTTGATTTATTGGTGGAGAGGGAGTTTTGTTTTGGAGAGTGAATTTGGGTTGGAGTTTAGAAGGTGGGTTTCAAGAATTGAATTGGCTGTTTGATTGAATATTTGATGATTATTATGACAAGGAAATAGTTTGCTGGGATTTGCGTTTTGATTGGTGTTAGGCAAACAATATTGTTTAATAAATTTTTAGTTTTACTAAACGTATTTAAAAAAGTTAAGTAAATAGCTTTGGGTTCTTGAAATACCGTGTTTAAGTACGTTTTTACCAGATGTATAAAAACAATATATGATAAAATATAAAATAAGTTCTTTTTAATATAATGTTTAATATTTTAATAAAAAATTAAAAAGATATAGTTAATTCTTCTGATGATATGATAAAAATTTTTGGAGTTTCCAAATTAGTGAATTTTTAAAGCTATTAAAGCAGAGTCTGCTTCCCCAGCATACTTTATGTGACTTAAAAGCAGATGTGCACAGCTATAGATGTTTGCCACCCGGTTCTCGCCTCGTTAAAAGTATAAAAATATTTTAATTAAAAAAAATCCTTCTCGCTAATTCTTGGAATAATTTCAAAATTTTGGCTATTTTATAAAATATGCATGAATAAGTATCAGTTTTAATGTATAGTCCACAATTATTATAAAAAATAAATTTATGTTGATAAATATAGTATTAAAGTTTTTAGATATTTTTAATTAAGATTTGTATTAAGTCCGCAGTAGTTACGGGTCGAGTCCTATCAGACATGTATTGATTTATTTACCTAATGTTAAAATGTTCATAAACTAAAAATAATAATTTTATCTTTTCCTATTTTTATAAAAAGTTATAATCTTAACCAAAAATAGCGTTTTCGTTTTTACATGTGTACTTGCGAAAATAATATTTGTATCCAAAGATTAATGCATCTATCAACGAATTATAGTTATTTTTTGTTTTTCCCCAAGCATGCTACAATCTTTCAATACCTTCTCATTAGTATCTCTGTCTCCAATCTCTCAGACGTATATTATTCACACCCACGCCAATAAACTAGGCCAATCAGTTATTAAATCAGTCAAGCTCCAACGCAACATGTCAGATAACAAAAACAAACAAGAGAACTAGTGTGTGATCAGACCCTTCATTCTTTCAAATAAAAGTCAAACAAACTCTGAAGTTCTAAATCAATTTGCAAACATGATTAGTGAATAATTATGCATTAAAATTTAACAACTAATTCAATCAGAAATACCATACTATACACCATTGCAAATTCCCCTCCTCTTGATAACAAAAGACTCCTACATAGCTTACTACACGCACCAGTGCAAATTTACCTCCTCTCAATACCAAAAGTCTTCCACATACACTCCACCATTTTTCTAAAAAAGACCAAACCTCTCTCCAGCAGCTCTTCTTTCGGCTGTTTACCCTCCCAAACGCAGCCTTCGACACGCACGAATGCTTTGGCGGCTTCTCCTACTCCTCCGCACCATTAAGTCGATTCATTAAGCCAGCGGTGGGCTAGAGCAGTCCCAGCTTATCGATACGCACCGCGCGCTACTTCGGTAATCGATGGACCGGAGGCGCAGCCTGGCCGCCTGAGAGATTGCCCGACGACTCGAGGCCGAAATAGATCGGGCGCGCGCGCACTCGCCCAGCGAATCCGATGAGATATATCCTTGGCTCGCTCGAAGACAATGGGATGAATGAGGAGAGAGCGCGGAGGGGACGTTATAGTGCCTCGGAATAAGAGTAGCGATTTATTGTGGCCAAATGCTAATTGTGACCGAAAGTCGTTGTTAGAAGTGTGTCTGTTGGCTGGAGGGGGTCGGCGTGTATGTGTGTATGCGTATGGGTGTGGGTGTTTGTTCGTGGGTGGGAAATGCGTGCTTGATGAGACGTGTGAGGGAGTCGATTGTTTCCCAGTCGACGTTGAGTTATGTGCTGAATTGTATTGGCTCGGCCGGTGATACCTTCGATTTCCTATGCAGCGATCGATCACAGAGTGGAGAAGGACATTTTTTTACTTAACGAAGTGGATTTGAATGCTATGTTTCTTTCATAATTGTGTTATTATTGTTGATAAGGCGTAAGCAAATTAAATAAGGAAAATAAGTTTTTCAAATTTATTCTTATTGAATTATCATTTTAGTTATTTTTTGTTATTCATTGTTTCATGAAATCTGTCAACCTGAAAAAAATGGTAAGTAGTATGAGTCAAATATGACCAGACAAATTCAAAAAATTTAAATTATAAAGTTCTATTTAGTTAAATTTTAATTAAGATATTTTTGAAAAAAATTTAACAGTTTATGACACATGACAATGTGTTATTAATACGTAATGTATCATTAAGTCAGTAACTTTTGAATATCACATTATGGGTGTTTGTAGTGATTCGCTTTTAGCGGTTGAAAAGGTCTATAACTAAAGATGATGTCTAAAGTTTAGAAAATTTTATGTTTGCAATAAATATTAAATTTTTGAAAAATACTCAATAATTTTTTAATTATATTCATAAAAAGTAAAGTTTATACAATTCAAAGAAAAAGAAAATGAGAAAAACTCAATGATGTTCTACTTTATGAAACAACAAACCCTCATGGTTTGAATCAATATCATATGTATCATCCATAATATACAATAATTATTACATCTGTTATGGATGTACTAAACCTGATACAAAACAATTATTGTAGTTTGTGTATCGCGTTCTATAGTTTACTAAAACTAAGCAATATATCAAATCATCATTCTGATACAATTCAAAAAGACAAATTACCTACATGCAAAAGTTAGAAAATGAAAGTACGGTAATTGATTTCCTTCTATTTGAAAAATATTCCCAAGGTACATTTATCCCGCAAGATACCGAAGCTATTACTAACAAGTTCATCCGATAAATCTGTCATAGTTCAGGCGCGTAAAAAGGTTTTCTGTTTGAAAGTCAATTTCCAACTCTCGAGAAAAGCAATTACAGAACAAGAAGATTCTCCATGGGATATGTCTACTTGTAAACTTCATGTAAATTTCTTGAATAAATATCTGTTCAACTTTGATTTCAAAACAGTCTTCTGCGTTATGAAGATGCTACAAATATATTTATAACAAGAGTTTATGGAACGTTTCGCAACAAAATTACTAATTACATTTTGTAAACAAGGATGACGGTAAAACAGAACGTAAATAAAAAGTTTTTTATTGTATGGATTATTTATAAAATTTTCCAAAAACAATATTTCCTAACAGAGTATCTTTAAATCAGTAATGATTTTCATAAAATTTAACTATATTATCCATTTGTTTGTAAACACCGCTAATTATTCAAAATTACCGTATACGAATCCCACCAAGAGTACTCAATTAGACTCTCCCCATTATAACCAACACCCCTAATGAAAACCCACCACAAATGTTCAAAAACAGCTCAATCGTTTTCAAAATCATGCAATCGTCCTTAAACAGCTCGTTAAAACAAAGCGTAATCACCAGCTACGCACACCCTCCGAAGCCTCCCACCTTCCCCATTAATCGCGCATCGCAATAGTTACAACCAGCTCTGCAAACGCTCGGCCCTTTAAATCGCAGATAAAAGGCCGCGCACGAGCGCGCGCTAATAAAAACGCGCGCCCACGCAGCCGATGAGACATCAAAGGAGCGGCGCGCCCCTGAGTAGCTTCTCGCTCTGCCATAACTCAAAGCGGCGTAAACGCAGTACTGCTCGGACGTTTACGGAGGAGCTGTAAATCGCTGTGGCAAACTGGAAGCCCTGCGTGTATATAAGAGTAAGCTCGCGCCAGCTGACTGGACGTTGAATTCGCATCGGAAAATTGTAACAATAGGCTTGTAAGCTTCGGCTGTGATTGGTGCGAGAAATTTTTGGGGAAAAAGCGATATAGTTTTACGAGGTTGAGGTAGCGTTGCGCGTGACAGGAGAGTTTTCCGAAATCTGGGATGGCTGGGGAAAAAATAGAGCTGGACGTCCGGAAAAAAATTTCTTGTTTGTTTGGAGGTGGCGTCAACGGCCGGGCTTTGTTAGCTACGAGTTCATTGTTGCGGAGCCGAAAGGATGAGAGTAACGAGAATTTCGTTGAAATTTAATGGTTTGTTAAAGGGAGGAAATTAAACCGTTTGTCGGATGCTCTAACCGTGCTGTTACGTTTTATTATTGTAAGGCAATGATTGATTAACTGGGCACTGACCAGATGCACATTAAAGAGTAAACGTAAATTTCAAAAGAAATGTGATTTTGACGTATCATAAAGATTATTTCACTAACTTAATGTATTAATAAATGTTATTATAAATTCCAGTAATACAAAGCAAAGGACAACGTTTCGCTCGAAAAATAAAAAAAAATTCACTGTCTGATTAAAAAAATCGGCCAATAAAACTTCATCGTTACAAAATTAGCCCAACATCGAGCAGCTTCAGAGCGTCCGCGTAGCCCTCGACACGTCCTCTCCTCTTCTCGAGTTCTACTTGCTGAGCAAGCACAAAACGCCTATACGCCGACTATGGCGCGCTTTCGAGAAAGCTTCAGCCGTGACGCTTGCGCGCTTGTAACTCGCGCTGCACTTTAATGCGCACTGTGTATATAGGCGGCCGAGCGCGTCAAGCGGTAAATCACAATTAGCTTAATGCGACTCGCGTGTTGCCCCGAGAGAGTGAGAGAGAGAGAGAGAGAGAGAGAGAGAGAGAGAGAGAGAGAGAGAGAGAGAGAGAGAGAGAGAGAGGCGACCGCCTGAGGCTGCTGTCGTTTTTAGCGAGGTATGCTTTTTTTTCTAGGTACTTGATTTTTGTAATTGGGGAACTTGGATCTAGTGCGATTAAGTGGAGGGATGCGAGTGAGAAGATATTGATTGAGTTAGAAATTAGTTTGATTTGTTGGGTTTTTAATATGAGTCTGTTAAACTTCGAATTTACATGTATAATTAGTACAGTTACTTTTTCCGACTATCCGTCGGGTTTTTTATTTTCCTTTTTAGACGTCCGAGCATGAGACTAAATATATCTACGTTGTAGTTGGCACCATAAATTTTATGTCTTTTTTTATTCAGTATTTCAATTACTTTGCAAAGGTTAATTTATGAATCTTATATGATCCATTAAACTACAAAAGGTCTGTCATTAAAAAATTATATTATTACCCCTCTTAAAATACGCAGTACTTAACAGAACTGTAATAAAATTTGATTAGATAGCAGATAAGTTTTCTTACTCTCATTTTATAGCGTTTAACCACGCTAGAGCCTTTCGACTCAGCTAAAAAGATATAATGTTATTTTAATAAATTAACAGGGATAATAAAAGAGGGTTGTAATTGCGTTTCTTTTACGCGTGGCAACAATTCATTTTTAAATTTCACGAAAAATTTAAATTATCTAGCATATTCTAGGGTACGGTTTCCCGATAAATTGTTTTTATGAATAGGGTAGCAGTTAAATTTTTGCTAATTAGTTGATTATGCTGCAATTTATAAAGTTCTTTTAACGATCTATTAAAACTGCAATTAAAGGCAATTACATTCTTCGTCAAACAATTACCTGGATTCCGAAGTCAAATAAAATCACTTCATCATTTTAATTAGATTAATTTGGTTATTTATTCAAGCATCAACTGAAATTCGCCGGCTTTCAAATGGACTTCCCTCTATTTTTTGATCTTTAAAGTACTTTGGAAGAAAAATAGATGTGAAAGAAATATCGATCTCCGCGGGAAAGAAACAAAAGATGCAATCATCAATTAGTTTTCCGAACTCTTTACTTTTCTCCTTTTTCTTTCTAAAAAAGACAATGAGAGGAGAAGAACGTAATTACGACTTACTTTGTTCGATCTGACTATCATTCTCTATAGAAACGATAATGAGAGAACTGCAGAAGAAAAGAGTTCAATCGAACTGAATTTACGTTATGTAATATGAATTATGAGAGCAGAAGTCTATTTCTTTTTCCAAAACAGATGTCAGTTCACATTTAAACTAAAATTTCTTACTGCTCTAATAATTACAACCAATCGACAGCGGCAAAAAAGTACATAAAATACCCACCCCCACATATTTTTCCCTTTACCACCAAAAAAATAATTTTACAAGTCAACGCCCCGAAGCCTCGCGGCAAATCCGCGGCTAATCTTTGTCTCCCCACAAATCAGTAAAAGCCGCAGTTACACAAGCAACATTTCAACCGCGCGCCCCCAGAGCTTTTCCACGAATACTCGTATAAATTATCATAACAATAACGGACCCGCTACGGTCGCGAAATAATTGAACGTACACGTGCCGCCCCCACGAGGTGGCCAATCGCAGGCCCGTCAGCGCGTAATTTATTCAGGATTGAAAAACGTCAGTTATTAGAGGGGGCAGGGCACACGCGCGTGGATTTCGCGGTTAACGCGCGAAGAGACGAGTGGCTTGTTATCTCTGCCAATAAACTCATCCCGCGACGGTTTAGCGCTCGACTACGCGCGCAAATGCATATGCGCGCCGGCGCTCGAAACTATACAGGCGCAAGCGCGCGCGCGGCAATGCGAGCAGAAATAGTGACGTGAGCGCGTGGACGTAGATTCGTGAATGCGGCCTCTGTGTGTATAGGTGGGCATATGCGTATGCGCCGTTAATCCAATCGCGCGAAATCAATTTCAATTTTCTAACTGTGCGCTTGTTCGGCCTGTTTAGCCTCGGTTCAGCGAAGAGCCGCGCGTGTGCTGTTCTCTGGACTGCTGCTGTCGTTGGGTATACGCTGTGGCTTTATGTGTGATTGCAGGTAAGTGTAGCTCGACGCGAGTGTTATGGAATGGATTAGTTATACGCTGTATTTTTTTTACGGATAGATTTTTTATTTCTCTTTGAAAGCTGAATGGAGTTTTTTTTATTACAGTCTAGTTATTTTGCAAACTTTAAAAGTGAGGTTTTCTGTTAATTTATCATTATTAATTTAGGACTCTAAAGAATAACATAGGAAGATCATAGATGATATTTAGTTTACATAATCTAATTTTGTCCAGGGATTTCAATTATGAGAAAGGAAACTTTACTTTCAAAAAGGTAACACTTGTCACACTGACGTCTCGAGTTATACTGACCCATAACACGACCCGACTGTTTAACTGGTCCACTTGAACGTCTCTTCCGTCCTGTTGATTTTCGCGCAATGTTGTGCTATTTGATGTTTGTTCTAACATCGCGGATAACATCACGGATGGGTATCAGTTTGTTTTAGTATCCAAAGCACTCTACCATTCATATTCTATCGAGATCTTGACCGAACGAGGACCATCACTTTGATATTCGAGCCTGAGGAGTATCGATTGCATTTGATTTGCGCTTTGGACATTTCGATTATAATTAGCTCCAAGTGCTCCGTTAGAAAATATACAAGAGTGAAATAAAATTAAATAATTTGTGGAATTCCTCTTACTCAAATTATAAACATTAGGAAGTTGTTTGAAGTTTATCTACCTTGATTCCCCCATTTTTCAACTATATTTTTTCTAATGATCATGTTTAAATGATATCGTTTTCCAAATTTTAAAGTAGTCCTACTAAAAAATAAAAACCCTCTCAGCGTAAAAAAGAAAACAGATTTTTTATTCTACAGTCTCCAAATAAAACGGAAAAGTTTCAGCATCAAGCACAAATTAATTAAATCCCTCTCCTCTGATTCACCTCAAAGAAATGTCAGCTCGAACTTAATTCAGGCAGAAGAGCGCAGCCGTATCTTTAATAGGGGTGCGAGCGAGCGCGCACGCGCGTTAATGAACGGATACGAAATTCGCACCCATCGAAGTCAATTCTAGGCGGGACGAAAGCGGGCAGGCGAATAGAATTTTCAGGTTCTCGAGCGCGCGGATGCAACTGATTCGCACCTCGGAATCGGATTTGCATAGAATTAACTAAGAGAGAGGGAGAGAGAGAGAGAGAGAGCCATGGCGCGTGCTTTTCGCGCTGTTATTGCATTACTCGCACCCGTTCGATTCGATCTCCCCCCCTCTTATCTCTCTTTTCATCGGTTCGGTCTCTTCTATTTATTACGGATTAAATTTAATGAGGAATTTTCAGAAGCGATGAAAGAGAAAAAGGACATGCCTCGATTTATAATCCATCGATGTTGCGGGTAATAAAATTTTATATGGAATCGATTGGCCGAGGACGTGCCGGATATGAATTTCAATCGAGCAATTTGAATAAAATAATTAGGGAATTTTTTTGTGGACGGATAGATTTTGGTCGAAGAGCGAGGATAAATGAAATCAAAGCATGTCATATTTTTAGTAATTATATCTGAGTTTTGATCAGATTTCATCAGTTATTTCATTTTTAATACTAGATATTATTAATATATATTTGTAACTTGTAAATAAATCCGAATCTATATCATGTGAAAAATGGAACTATTATTACTATTTTAAGGATGTGTGTAACGGAGTTCCTAGTAGGTACACATATTGACTTACCAAAAATAATAACATTGAACTTAATATAACCTTTCAAGGTCATTTCAAAGTTAAAGTGAATATATTAATAAAACTCTGTATATTAACAAAAACTATTTTAATTCCAAAACTAAAAAAAAGATTTTACGTTAAGTTTTAGAATGAAAATACAAGTTTTTATTAATATATCCACTTTAACTTTGAAACGACCTTTAAAAGTTATATTAAGTTCAAAGTTACTGATCTTCGTAAGTCAGCATATGTTTATCCACCAGGAACATAAACATGTATATACATAAATATAAAAATGTATGTATAATGGTTTTTTTCTATGTACCACAAAAAATGCGGAAGACAATTTAACCATAGATTTGAATTCAGCTTTAAAAAATACATATGAAAAAATTAGTCTGATCAAAAGAGCATGCAACTTTTTCATAAGCCCCCGTTATTTTTCAAAATTCTTCGCATAAATTATTATCTTAATAGTGATATTTAATTATCATTTATTGTAACCGTTTATATACTTAAAAAAGTTAATAATAAATAATTGGGTTACTAAAAGAAGCGAACAACTGTCCCGAACGATGGATAACTGAACAATTTATAAGCAAATAATTATAAACATAAATTGTAATTATATAGTAAAATACAATAAAAATCTAAATTCCTAAAGTATTGTCAAGATCTCTTAAAATAAAAATTATTTTCTTTCAAGTCATTTGATTCTCTATTGCTTGAGTGAGTAGTCCACTTTTTTACCGCTCAAGCTAGTCGTCTGCTTCTTCATCGAGTAACTAAGTTATCCGCTTTCTACACCAACCCGATAAGATGAAATACTTTATTGCTGCATTAAATACATTATTAGACTAATTTAAATTTCCTCGTTAAGATAAGTAGAACTTACAAGCTTTTGGTATAATCTGAAATTTAATTTTAAACATAGATTATTACGGCAGTAAAAAACTCCCCCTGTTATCGGCAATAGCAGAAACTTGTTATTAAATATAAAAGACTAGAACATGCCAAAAAGATCTTCTTTAATCTAAAAATTTAACATGGAAACTGAGTTTCTGGAATTTTTACTAACTATGTAAGTTTTGTATACTTATGAATTTAAATCTTAAGACTCGATGATTATTTCATTGTGTTACTGTGATATAATTTATATTGTAAATTTGCACTCAATTGCAGTGCAATAAATGATTTATCTATTTCTATACTTGATTATATTTTCAGCAATTTCTTTTATAAATGACTTTTGTATTTCTACTTGAATCTATTAAATTGTAGAGTGCCATTTGTTAAAGTAGTCGAACGTACAGAAATATTGGAAAAGAATATGTTTCACTTTCAATAGTTTTTAAAGTATTATAACATACATTGTTGAACACAAGAAAAATATTCAATATTCCACTCTTAAATTATAAAAACTAAATTAAAAGGAAATTTAACGAAAAAACAGCAACTTATACAATAGTGTTTTTTCAAACCACAATAAAAAATAATACGACGAATGAAATAATTTAATAGTTTTTTCGGTAGAATTAAATTCAAGAATTGAAGTAATCGTTTTATCCTCTTATAAAGTTAAATCCGACCTACTTTAAAAACAATAACGTTTGTCTTTATTAATAACTTAGCGGGGTTTTTCCATCCACTTAACCCAACATTGTAATTTCCTGAAATATTCAGTAATTACCAAAAGCGTAAGATTAATTTCGCGCATTTAAATCCTGATTATAATGTTTATCTAAATCATTTCGCTACATAATTCACGACTAGTGAATCCGTTTGAAACCGTAAGAAGAAGCAAAATGTTTAAGCTGTGGCTTAAATCCATTAATACTCCATTCGCTCTCTCTTTCGCTATCTCCGAAAACAAAGCCACAAGTTGGAATCTTGCTCTAAAATCGCATCTCCGACTCTTCCAGCCGAAAATTTCCATGCGTTCATTTCGCTTCCAGATGCAGGTAGGACCTTGGAGGAACTTTCACCAACGAGTTTCTTTTCCTCCTCGATCGCAGTAGGCCTGCATAATCGAACGATTTCAAATCAGAAAGTCGACTATTTATATTCTCCTTCTTTTCTTCCTTTATCCCCATTTTAGAGGCCTCTTATTGGCGTCTTTTTTCCAACGCCCCATTTTGCTACATTCCTTTCATCTTTATTTATCTTCTGAATCTAGCTTTCTCTCTCTCTCTCTCTCCTCTTCTTAGTCATCTACGGACGATTCGTCGTTTTATGCACTCTTCACGCCAGGGACGCAAAACTCTTTGAAAGCTCTCCGATCGAGCAGGCCGCACGCCACTCATGGAACTTTTGCGGCTTTGCGCCCGCGAAATTTCGACGAGTCCCGCACGAAAAGTGACGCGCTGACGATTCTGGGGGCGTGGGAGGTTTGCTCGCTCCCTAATTTATAGCCCCGACTGCTGCCTTTGCTGCTGCTGACGGCAAGAAGTGGGAGGAAAAAGAGAGAGAGCGAGACTGGAAGTTGAAGCTTCTTGCGGATACGCGCGCAAGCTCGCTGCTCTTCGCTGCTTTTTTCGGCTAGGCGTGGGTGTGTTTGTTGTAATTAGTTATGCCGCGGTGAGGTCGCGTTTTTCGGGATTCGATTAAACTGTTTTGGTTTCTTTTAGAATGCGGCGAAATTTTTATTCGCTAGAGTGCTTGGGTTGAGTAGCTTTTATAGTAAATCGTTTTCGAAGATACAATTTGGCGGAAAAGTTAATAGTGTTTTTACGTTACTTGATATTGATTTATTTAATGATTTAATATACGATTCGTGAATATCATTAAAAATGTACATATAGTAGAAAAAAAATTTTGAAATTACGAGACTAAAAATAGTTGTTTTGATTATCTCATAAGCACGTGTATTAATTTTCAGCTGTTTATACACAGAAAATAACATAGTAACATGGACCTTTAATTTAAATGAATAAGTCTAGAAACTTCTTGAATTTTACAATAAAAACAACAGAGGGCATATCCCCCGAATACTTTAGAAATAACATTAAAAGAAAAAAGTCATAATCTGACATTTATGATAATGAGAAAAGTATTTGTATGATCATATCATACCAACTTGATGATTGTTCTCTTTTTGTCTCTTTGAGTATATTCTTCTAGTGAATACTCGTCATTATAAAAGTCTTGTTGCGGAAAAATTTTATGACTTTATGAACTGACTTCTTTAAAATATCGTCCTTACCTATAAAAGAAGAACATTGTGTTCTAACTTTAAAATATTTCTGCTGGTATATACTTTGAATAAAATAATTATCCCTAAAATTTATTATACCTAAGTAATATTTATTAAATTAAATAACTTTATATTTTGTAAAAAAGATATATTACCCATTTATTTCAGAAAAAACCTTTGTTACAATATTTAAAATAGTTATAGTTTACATGAAAAATATTTCATCCAATATGTAAAGGTTTATAAAAAATTGTTAATTTTACGCTAAAAATTAATTTTTTAATACATTTACTTTTCATTTCTTCCAATTTAGTTTAGGTAGTTACTATTTATATTAGCTTATTTTACATTCATTAAGACTTACTGACTAATGTTAACTCGACAATGTACTTTGTCTGTTTCATTTAAAACTTTACTAAGCATTTTCTCTCTTCCTTTGTCATATTCCTATTTTAACTTTCAACTTTATCTGCAGACCTTTGTACCCTTGACTATATTTTATTCAATTATAAGATACGATGATAAAAGTTTTTATATTTCTACTTTTATTTTAAATATATTCAAATAATTAAAATAATCTAGCTAAATTTTCAATACATATTACATAGAGTTGTTTAAAAGAATAATTTAGTTTAATAATAGTAATAATAATAAAGGAAATATTATAAACTTAATATTAGTAACTAAATTTTCCAACAAAAATTTTCATCTATAAATATGAATTATTGGCTCTCAGCAGAGTCCTTATTCTGTCACTTCACGTAACAACATTATTTTGTTTCTAATAAAATCCTAACTAAAACTAAATTAAACTTCATTTTCAATCAAGTGACGTTTAGTATGCTCAATTCAAACTTTGAGATTTGCTGTATATACGTTAGTCTAAAATTCCAGAAGTAAATAATCGCTTGAGGAGCTTTACATAACACTTGACCCTTTGAATGGAATGTTCTTAAACTCGTACAGCACTACTCCTTCAAGCAAACGGAATCTTCGAACGTTGTGCTAACATCATCGATTACTGGGTCAATTGACTGTACGTAGTTCAACGGATGCTATGAATATTTGATCTTCAGAATCTGGAACGTGTAAATCGTCAGCATTACTGAAAGCTTCTTTCGCGCCCGCATTAGAATTTTCAAAGTTATTCTTATTTTCGACCACGTTTGAGACCCTTTATGTAATTTGTCATTTTCACCGATGGAGAAGTAATAAGGTACAATGATACTTGTTTCTAAATGTGACTTATTATTGCATGACACGTAATCTTAGATTATGACTAAGCTGGACCATGTTGTAAAAATTACATTATTACTTGGATAACCTTAGGGAGGATTTTTTTATTTACTAAAACTTGTTTCTTGAAGAAATAATTTGTAGATATTTTATTCAACTGCAATGAACATGTTATTTTGCAATAGAGTGATACATTTATTTACTTTCTATACACATTAGAAAAAATGTTTAGTATTTTCTCAAAGCTATCAGCCTTTAGAAAATTTAAAAAAAACTACGTTAAAGTGTATTAAAAAGAACTGAGTTTAAGAGTATCTATCCTTTTGAACCTCTGTAACAGTTCTTCTTTTATCTCTTTATCTCGAATGATTCCTTTGTAAAGTACACTTTTACAAAAGCGATCGTTCTTACAAAAGCTTGAAATTGCAACAAATTAATCAAATCTTCCGCGCCAGAAAATTCAGATCCTATTATCACGATCAAGCGAAAAACCCTTAATAATCTCGAAATCCGTTACACACATGCACTGACCGTCACCGTAATACAATAAAAGTCCGCTTTTAAAAATATACCAGCAAGCGCCATCGTCCAACACGCCTATCTCTAAATCTTACCCAATTCCCGCCGCAAAAGCGACATATAAAAAAGTGGTTGGGGTCATCGCATGCATTCCATCCTCGCTGGTAATATCGGCAAAATACGAACGAATTCTCCCATCTAAGGATTCAGGATGTAGCGGAGTCATACCCTCCCGAAGCGTATCGCGAGCTCTGCGCACATACCAATGTGTATACGCCAGAGACAGTGCAGTATATCAGGCGGAGAAAAAAATCTCATCCCGCAAACTGCAAACGAAGTGCGCGCTTCCGGCAGTAGTACAGCGGGCATTCCAGCGCTAAATAACGAGGACTTTTTTTTAACTGTAGTTCGGGTTTCATCCCTTTTTTTTCTATCTTTCTATCTCTCATTCGTTTTCGGCGAGTAGGCTCCCTGAATTTGCGGAATGTGTATTATGCTTTAATGATGGGAAATGGGTTAGAGAGGAAAGATCGTCAATTATGATTTTAGATAGATTATATAACTTTTTTTATTCTTTTTTTTAATCACAGTCGTTCATATATTTACAAGCTTCTTCTTTGCTACAAGGACGTCGTGAACAGTAATTAAAATCTAGGGTTGTAGTTTCAATTAAACTCTCAATTTTTACGTCATTAACAGGTGACGGAAAACATTCTTCAGTTTTCTGAAACAATGGAATCAAAATAAATTTTATAACTTCGGTTACAATTCTATTTATTTTTTCTTTCTAGTCCCGAGAAAATTGGATAGACGAATTGTAATCAATTTTATAAGGCCCTAATAAAAATCTAAGTAGAGCCTAACCAATAGTCTAAATAATGTTTAACAAGGCAACTTAATCAGGTCCTAATTAGAACCTGATTATATGAACTATTTAATTTTCTATTTTTGATTATATAAACTTTGCAATCTTTTAGATTATATTTGTGATAATTTTGCAATTGAAGTACATCTTGATTGACAGTAAAATATCTATGCTAATTTCATCATATTTAAATAATTTTTAACTTAACAAATATAATAATTATTTCTTAACCTTCATTAATCTTCTATATTAATACTTCAGAGAAATATACTAGATATTATGATTAAATCAAATATTTTTGTTAGAAATCAGATAAGTTTTCCATACCCCGCATCTTGCAGCAATTTCCTCAGAACTGCAATACTCGTCAGGACTTTCACAAGTTGGCAATACGTGTCCGTTGGTTGTCTAAAATTTTATGAGAGTTTTGTATTGACTGAAATAGTAATTTCGAAATATAATTTAAATTTTTTCAATTACCTCAGTAGTTATTAGAAATGCTAGAGCAAAGGTAAATAAACTGAATAGAATCTTCATTTTTACACTCTGCTTTGCTTGATAATGACAGTATAAATGGATTTCAGGAAATTTTAATTAATATATATGAAAAATTCCAAAAATTACACGCACAATTTTGTATGCTTTTATACAGTTTTAATCATTTATTATTGTAATACATTTATTATTAGATAATACACCAAGGTTAAGTAATTCAAATAATTAATTTATAAAGTCGATAAAGCCACCAAATTTATTACTTAATAGTTATAATTACTAAACTACAGTTGTACAAATACTTTTCTGCGATGCTAAATTTTAAAAAATATTATGGACGACTTATAGATTTTGATCGAAGAAGTCAATAATATTTATCTTTCTTTATAAAATATTTTTCGAAATGCATAAGTATTGTACAGTAACGGCTGATCATACAACAAAATGACACGTGTCTTAATTTCTATTTTACGGTTCTTGACCAAACAGTCCCTTCAACTAGTGTGGTACTAATTAGCATTCCATTATTTCGTTTTTCTTTTTTTAACACATTTTTTGTCTTATCTTGAGAAGAAAAAAACAAAAATTAAGTAATTATTGAAATATAGTTTCGTTCAAACAGATTAATGTCGTAATAATACTAGGCGCCAAAGTCAATATAGAATTATCCAAACATTAAAAAAAATTGTTTTGATCACTTTGTTAAGTAATTATTATGAGTTCTTCGTTATTAGAAGCTTTTGTACCCTTTGTACATTTTTTTTTACATTTCCATAAAAATAAAATTCGTTTTTATACTACACAGTCTTCTGCTTGACTACTGTATAGCTATTTAAAATTAAATATTACAAGTCTTGCATTGTATTGTTTTGCGTTTATGAGAATCAGAAGTTTTAATGAACAAAAAATTATTTTTTAAAACTTAAATACGATCTAGAATAAAAATATTTACTTCATTCTCTATTATTTGAACATAAGCAATTTTAATTGAGTTCGATGACTTTATTGTTCGTATGGTAATGAATTGATGAAATAAGATGACTCTGTTGATCTCCACAAACTATCCAATTTATTAAAA